>JAEANM010019015.1:0-12479 GCA_017656035.1 Myanophis thanlyinensis | reverse complement strand
GAGCCAGCCATGCTGGCTCAGGAATTCTGGGAGTTGAAGTCCACAAGTCATGAAGGAGCTGTAATTGCCCACCCCTGGACTAGACAACCATTTGATTGAGCTGGTATAAAGTCTCCTGCCTTGAAGAGGAGGTTAGACTAGAAGACCTCCAAGGGCCCTTCCAGCCCTGTGATTCTAGGTTCTATGTACACTACTATCTTTGTACTTCCATTGCACCTCCTTCAATTCACTGAGAATTCTAAGTCAGCTTAGAAATATTTGTATTGGGACGTTGAAACAGTATGGTAGGCCACAGTGGAAGTTAAGAATTCTGTAGCTTGCTTCCCATTTCCTGGCTGCCAAGGAAACGGTATGCCAGTTTAAAGAAAAATACGGTAGCTCTAATTTAGATTATTAAGGAGAAAGTAGCTTAATAATTAATTTAATAATTTATATTTTTAGCAAGCACGTCTTCTACATGTAGCATAGAAAGCATGCATTGTGTTTTATGTATCCAGACATATTTGGAAAGAGATAAGATCTGTATATTAAGTGTTTTTCTATGAATGTATGTATTCATACTGGGAATGGACAATACACAAAATACACATGAACATTAAATTTTTTTACTGTTTCTGAAGGCTCCCAAGAGCATTTTTTTTAAATTTGCCAGCAAAGCTATCAAACAGAACATCACAATTTTCTGCTGTGTTTAACAAGAAAGTGAAGAAAATAGTATATTAAGATTTCAGTAGCCTTAAGATACTATGTGTATTCTATTAAAACTCTCATCATAACCTTTAACTGGGCGAAACGATGCATCGTAGGGCAACAATTATTGGACCAAGGTACCTCAAATAGACCAACTTACAGATTGTGTCCAAAATCTACAACCCATGTGTCCTGAGGGAATGAAATTTGGGGAAGTGATGGCTGCTCCAGTGCTACTAACTGCTGAGAGATTATCATTTTCAACATTCTTTGACAGTTTTTAAGCCAGTCCCTCTGCCATTCAGCATCAGCCACTTACCTCTGCAAGGGAGGGAGGCAGGGAAGGAAGGAAGGAAGGAAGGAAAGAAGATAGGAAGATTTATGATTTTGTTTGTCAGATTCTCACAAGGAAAACAGGGAACTGGGCAGGAAGCTGGAACTCACTCCTACTCCCAATGACCTATTCTGGTGATTCTGTTTCTCTGTTTAAGTAAAGAAATATTTCTGAAATGATGACCCAACACAGCACGGGTTGTCTTAGTTACTTTTAAATGCCAGGCCTCTCCCCATCCAATTGCCCATAAAGTATAAAAGATTGAACATCCTGTCCACATCTTCTCCACTAATAATATATCATATTGCCCTGTCCCTGTGAATTCTGAGACAGTTAAAAAAATGGGGCGGGAGGAAATGCAATCCTAAACCACAAAAAAATTGGAAACTCTTGAGCGGTAGTCAAATAGGTATCACAGAATATTTCTTTCTTTTTTTACAGTTCTGAGGCTTTCTACTAATGCTGGCCAGTGGAAGGAGCCAGCCAGTAAGGTGACTCATGCATTGGTCAACATACGGTAAGAAAGGGAAAAAAATAATTGCAGATTTTTTCTTTAACTCTATGCTCTTTTAATTTTTCAATTTTTTTTTAAACAAGAAGACACATTTAGACTTCTCAAGTCAGGTTGAGATAAGTGAAAGATAACATTGAGTGCATGTAACATGTTTATTTTCTGTAATTTTAAATGTGAATAAATGGCTACATATTTTCCTTATTAGCAAGTATCTTGGCTAGTAGTTTGAGAACTGAGTTGTTCTTTTTTTAAAAAAAGTCTAGTAACCAGTATTTCCAATTTGTTTGGAGCAAATTGGAACATAATCCATGTGACTCTTTCATAATGACCATATGCTTGTCTGTTATACTGTAAAGATATCCTCAAATCAAACTTATTCCTGAAGAAGACATGAAACTTTTCAGATGGTGATGCTTAGCAAACTATTTGTAGGTCGCCCCTGAGTAATCTAGCTGCTTTTTAAGGAAATGTTGAGCCATACATTTATGTATCCAAGAAGGAAGGACACCTCAGAGCAATATCTTTGTTGCTATAGTAACCCACAAGACAATTGGCTAGAACTTTTTCCCCGTGACAGCATTTGCTTATGAATGAAATCAGTTGTCATTCTTTTAGACCAACAGTGGCTAATAGTCTCACTCTGTCACTCTCAATCCTTTCACTTTGGAGAGATAATCAAATCAAATAAATATTTGTTATGGTCATAAACATTGAAAAGATAAATTTATGCTCAATGCATCCTTAAAGAGCAGCTAGATCTAGCAAATCTACCTGAAAGTATTCTGCCAGCCATCACTATCAGGAAGCTTCCCCTTTCCCCAGGGAATCACATGTGGCTTTCATCTGTTTACACTATCATTTTTATATTCTGTGTGTTTATATGCCATGTGTTCTCAGTCAACTTAGGTGCCAAGTGTATTGGATTCCCCACAGTAACACGAGCAGCATTTGATTGCAGCTTTGGTTATGCTGAAAACACACTTGCATTTACACTGTTTCATTCGCCTTAACACATCTTATCTCTGCCACCATTTCTCAGCCTGAGAAATGAGGAACAAAACTTGAGATAAAATGCTTTTTGGATTCAACATAGGATGACTGGGTTTAAAAAGCTGATTTATTAGAAAGGGCTCTCTGGATACTAAAAGTTTCTGGGAGGCAGTGAATGATCTGCATGTAAGCTTTCCATCGTCACCATTTCCAGTTACAATCCCTTTGCAATCAAAAGCCATCTGGTCGCACAATAATATTTTTACAACTGCCAGTGATTCTGACCCTGGGAAGATTGGTGATTTATTGGTGTGGGGCGAATAAGTCAGGTAGAATTGGTCAAGAAGAGAGTGACAGAGATAGATTGAAAGAAACTGCATCATTGAGCATCTATCTGAAGGGGAGGGGAATTTGCCAACAATTGTTGCTTTGACTTTGGAAGAAGAGCCAATCTCTACAGAGATGAAGAGGAGAAGAATTTCTCCCTTACCTGCCTCTTTGAGACCAGAAAAAGAGGAGGTGGATCTTTGTTCCTTTCAGACATATAGAGGGGAAGTAGGTGGAGAATTGAGAGGAGGAAGATGTAGAACTAGAATTTCTTAGGGCAGAAATATTAATTATGTCAACTAGTAATTGCTTAACTTAACCTAGCTCCAAAATGTAAAAACACAAGGCTAAGAATCACAGTGAGAGTCAGTTTAGTATAATGGTTAAGGTATCGGGCTAGAAATCAGGGGACCATGAGTTCTTGTCTCGCCTTAGGCACGAAGCCAGCTGGGTGACTTTGGGCCAGTCAGTTTCTCTCAGCCCTAGGAAGGAGGCAATGGCAAACCATTTCTAAGGAAACCATGCCAAGAAAACTGCAGGGACTTGTCTGGACAATTTTTGAGAATTGGACGTGATGGAATGTTAAGAAAAAATGTACTATAGTAGTCAAGCTATATAAAAGGCATTAAAAAGAAGCACAATAATTAACCGTTGTGGGTGTAAGAACGTTTATGTTGGCAGAAGGCAATCAACTCTTTAAAGTGGATTTGTCCTTGTATACAATAGAAGGTGCTGAGTGACTGTAAAATGTTTGTTAGCGTATCATGCCGAGATCAAGCCAGGGAACAGAACCTTTCAATGGAAATGTTCCTAGAATAGGGAGTCAAAGCAAAGTGAAGGATGTTTGCCAGAGGAATGTTCAAAAAGCAGTCTAGCAGCTATTTCCCCTCTACAGTAGTTTCACTGACATTTATTTACAATAATTGATTATCTCTTTGGCAGTGAGGAAGCAGACATTAAATATACACTGCAACTCCCGCCCTCCCACAATTCAATAGTAAAGGATAGATCTTTTAATAGTATAAAATGCTAATTTTAACATTATGCCCAATTCTTTTCATTCTACATCAGGAATCTAATTGCTATCACCACCACAGTAACAATTAACTGCTTAATGTGATTTGAATGAGTTTGATTTTCATCTATGATTTTTGTGAATGAACAGATTTTGATTGTGTGTATTTTTCATGTTGCAAGATAAAATAAGTAGACCGTATTTGTGCATTTTAGATTTGATTCTCAGTTCTTTTGAATAAGGTAGTTACATTTAAATTCTGCAGTTACTATAGTTTCTAATATTTAACGCCTGGCAAAAAATGTTAAGCACATCACAATTATATTCTCATTGAGCGAATGTGAAATTATTTACTCCATTTACAAATTCAAAGGTAGGCTATTTATATAGTCGATACCTGATGGAGTTGCATACAGAACGTCTCGGGGGTTTCCCTGATAGGCGTTCAGAGGGCACTGTTCTACAATATATTTTACTGTCTGCTTTGGAGCATCATAGTTACATTCCCAAAAGGAGAGCTTCCCCCATTTATGGAGGAGACTAGCACACCTGCCGTGCTGAGTCCCAATCTTAATAAGAATTGGCCAGGACTTACAGAGTAGATTGGATCCTTTTGGTTCAACTGTTATGACACTCAGGAGGAGAAATAGAGAACCATTCCTGTATCAAGGCCTGAAGCAGATTGAAGCTGTTACCCAGCAAGTTTCTGGCTGTCCTAATGAGTGGATGTCTGGAGCAAAACTTACAGGAGTGGTTCTCAACCTTTTCTTCACCACACCCCCCCCCTTTAAATACCTTTAAATACCATGGCCATGATCCCCCAAACTTAACCGAAGATTTAAATCATAACATGTCTTCAAGGCTTTGAGAAGGAGCGAGAGAAGGTTCCTTTCATCTCTAGAATTCTCCCGTGGTGAGTTGTACTGTGCTGAATCAACTGGGGTGAGCCAGTGATGGCGCACAAATAGCAGTAAGTTGTCCTAGACCCTGGATACCAGATCTCCTGACTTAAAATCCATTACTAAGAGAAGACCTCAGGAAAACAGCCCTCATAAGGACTAAGCATATAGAGGTTTCAGATCAACCATTCCAAATAAGGCAAATCAACCTAAAAGAAATAAGCAGAGCTAAGGACCAATACCTGTTGAGGATGTCACTAGAAAATGATATCGACGTAATTGTTTCTAATATTAAAATGGATATAGAAATTGCATTGTGATGATGAGGTTTTCCTTATATTTGTCCCCTCTCTTAAAAAAAAAAGTGAGTGGTAAGGTTGTATTCATTCATTACTCTGAAATTAATTTAAAGCAGCAAAATAATACAGTACAGTATCACCTGCAGAGCAAAGCATTGAAGATTTTCAACTAACTGAGTAGTTTTTATCCATATCTTTTCTTTTTCCCAAAACAATTATGACTATTCTGGAGACTCACAAGAGTCTGTGATGTAAAGGATTTGAGGTATGTGCTCTTTTCCCCAGATAAAATAAACAGAATCAACTTTTTACCTTAATGCAACTGAGATGTCAAACTCCTGGCTTCTGCCATTAGGACAGAATTTATTGTGACCTACTTTATCTTCCCTGTCCTACTAACAAAGGGGTCATTTTTTCTATTTCAGTTCTCTTTAGATTATATTAGACTTCCCTTGGCTGTTTTTTGTAAAACTATATTGCTTCTGCAGACAGAGATAAAATCTTTGTTTCTTGGCTTGCTTGTTTTAGGTGAATATTCTTCCAGTGTTATAGGTAATACAAATATGCTTTTCACTATTGTTTCAAAAATAGCTTCAGTGTCATTGGCCATTGGGTATTATTTCATGTTTAATAATCTATTATTTGAGTGCTTTTTTAAAAGAACACCAATTATTTCTACTATTTTTGTACTAATATAGAAAGTCATTTTATCCTGTTTCTGTTGGATACAAGAAAATACATTTTAAATATAATGGTAAAATTAACTGAAAATTGGTTCTTGTTGCTTATTGCTTCACAATTATCTTATTCTCATTTTTTCTCATTGACATTCTGTGTCGATGGTAATTTTCTAACATTCTTTAATTTTGTTAATACTAAAACCAAAGTGTAAAAGTTGCCATTAAGATATAGAATTTTCTTTTTAAAAAAAACATTAAACATCTAAATATATCTTTTGCATTCATTTAGTTTCCTCAATATATTCTTTAGTGCTATTCTTAAAAATAGAAAACAAAAACCTTTACTGTGTAGTCTTTACTGCATACAGTAATTTAATCTAATCAGAAATCATGTAATAAATATGATGGTCCAAGAAACAATGTGGTGAAGATCAGTGAAGTTATATTGCATTTACAGTGAATTCCCAGTTTAAATAATCAGTTGTATTGTGTTTGCATACATATTGAGTACTATAATGGACATAGTATCCAATAGGCAACACTATTGGACATAGTATCCAATAGGCAACACTGTGGTTCTCCTGTGCTTAGTGACAAAGCTGAACATGTCTAAATGAATATTTTAAGAAGTTAATGAAGCAATGCAAGCATATTCAGCCTGTCCTGTTTTTGAGCTACTTTGAATTGCTTTTTCTCATTTGCTAAAAATAGAAGGTGCACTTCTCAAAAGGTATTGCATATAATCCCAAACCAGGGATTTCTAAATTAGTCTTGTTGAAGTCTTTGTTGAATATGCTATAATCTGTTTCTGGAAGTCCAGCACCATTTCCTTAGTTTTGCTGGTGTTTAGGTGCAGATTGTTTTCTGAGCACCATGTAGTTAAGTTCTGGATTTCTTTCCTGTATGGTATATATTTCCCCTCCTGTGATAAGGCCCAGCACGGTGGTATTGTCTTCAAACTTTATTACCATGTTAGATGGGTCAGAAGGTATGCAGTTGTGTGTGTACAGTGAGTACAGGTAGGGGCTAAGAACACAGGGGAGCCTGTGCTGAGCTTCAGGGTGGAGGATGTAAAGGACCCAGCCCTTACTGTTTGTGGGCAGTCTGTCAGGAAATCTCTGATCCAGTTGAAGGTGGGGGGGAATTTAAGTCAGTCAGCTTTTCGATGAGGATACCTGGCAGAATGTTGTTGAAGGCTGAGCTATAGTCTATGAAAAGCATCCTGACATAGTTCCTAGGTGTTTCCAGGTGTCTCAATACAGTGTGTACGGCCGTGGCTATGTGGCATCACCTGTCAATCTGTTTCCTCTGTAGGCAAATTGGTGTTGGTCAAAATTTGATGGGAGGCATGACCTGAGGTGTTGGAGAACCAGTTTCTCAAAGCACTTCATCACTATGGACATCAGTGTGATGGGTCTGTAGTTGTTAATATATTATTATATATTATTTTAAATGTTCTCAGAATTTTCTCTGGAGATATTATGGGCTAGCATGGCAAGCCCAAGAGTAATGAACAAATTAGTTGGTTGAAATGCCAACTCATGTGTGTGCCCCTGTGAGAGCATAAGATTGTCAGGACTGAATTATTACTTACTCTAAAACCTGGTAATTTAATCTCACAACATCTTATTAATTGATAGTTTAAAATATACACCCCTCTGGTCTATTTCATAAACTTGGCCAATGAGACAAACATCTTTTTTTGCACTTAGACTTGGCTATACTACACTTGCAGTGTGTTTTCTCAAATCATCTATGTTAATCAAGTGATGATTTGCCATGTAAATGTCAGCTTGGCACAGAGACAATTAGTAACTGGACAATTGACCTTTACTTCTGTAAAGAAATAAACAACTTCATGGCAAGCATTTTTTTCCAGGTTAATAAGATCTTTATGTTAATTCTTGCAGGTTTTCATTTAATGAGGTCTTTATTAATGCCAAATTTGAAAAGGCATTCTCTGATTACTTACTAAATGAAGGAGGTAGCATCTGAAACATTTAATTCTTTTAATGGACTTTCTTCTAATCGGTAATTTTTTGAAGGTGATTAACTTAATTAACTGTTGATTAATAGATACAATTGCTATGTTATTACTATAGGGCAGTCTCATCGTTTTTGTGCCATTTTATTTTATTTTATTTTTTCTTATAGAACATGAAATTGGATAATAAAGTATTTATTTTTCAACCTGGGGTAATATATTACTTCAGCAATCATATTCCTCTTTGCGTAGCCAATTATACTTGATTTTTTTTATCTCAAATTCAGATTCACTCTGCTCTGATTGCCCTTTTATACAGAAGGGATTGCTATTGTAAAAAGATGATAGAAACTATTCTTTGAGCACTTCTGCATGTATATAATAGATCTTCCGTTGTCAAGTCATGTTGACAGCAGGGTTATGATTCTCTTGACATTTAAGTTAATTTTCAAGTAATTTATCCTGAAGAACCTGTGAGTTTACCAAGTTATAGTGGGGCAAAAAAAAATCATATATTAAGACTCACATATCCCCAAAGCTGTAGAGGTTAAAAGTCTAAACTGTCAGATGTCTGAATTCGTTTCTGTTTGGGAACTATTTCTGCATGTACAATTGTTAGTGATGTTCTAAAAAATTAAGTATATACAGTAGCACTTTCCTGTTTCATAGCTAGCCCAGTATTCTATAGAGCAGTGATGGAGAGCCTTTTAGAGACCGAGTGCCCAAATTACAAGTCTCTATTGCACATGTATGTGCATGGCAGAAACCTAAAGACCAGCTGGCCGATGGGAGGTGGGGCATCACAACACTGGCAGCTCTGTAATAGACAAGATATTTTTCTTTCGCAAGCTTCTGTTTCGTTGTTTGCAGGGAAACTTCTGTTTCCCTTCAAACAACAGTGAGAAACACCATGGAGAAACGCGATGGATCTGAGCTGGGGTAACGGTGCTCATGCCCACAGAGAGGGCTCTGAGTGCCACCTCTGGCACCCGTGCCATAGGTTTGCCACCACTGCTATAGAGTCACTTCTCAACTGAACACAAGTCAATCAGCACAAGTATGAATAGCCATTTTCTGAGGCCTTGTTTTATGTTTGCTTTTCAGTTTGATCAATGTTGATAATTATATCCATTTAATCAACTTCACTTAGAAGCAGTGTAATAACTCATCTTAAATTGTTCATTGAGGTATACTTTAACAGTAATGACCTCTGGCATACTGTCACTGCTAATCAACTCAGGCTGAACTCAAATGGTAGAGTAACAAGAACAACCAAAAAGCTAAAATGCCGTCCTGGTTAGTATTGCTTTTAACTTTCTCAAAATCATGGTTGAGATTGTGTCCAGAACAGGTTCTTAAATGCTATTAAATATATGAGATACAGGACATTTTTTTTTTGCTGAAATTGAAGGTGTTTTCTATTAGAAAACTTACAGATATAATTTTCTTGTTTTGGCTGTTTACAAAACAAACCTATAGGGAACACCAATGTCGCAGAGTATGTATTATTTTTCAGGAAAAGGAAAGAGGAGGAAGAAATCCTCCTCATCCTCATCCTTTCCTTGAGGGAAAAGAGGGTAGCAGATAGATTACATATAATGATCACTTAGGCATAATGGATCTGAAAAAATATTTACAAACAGATAGCCTTTGACTTATAACAGTTCGTTTAGTGTCTGTTCAAAGTTACAACAGCACTGAAAAAAAGTTACTTATGACCATTTTTCACAGTTACAACCTTTGTAGCATCCCCATGATCATGTGATCAAAATTCAGATGCTGGGAAACTGGTTTATAGTTATTAGTGTTGCAGTGTCCCAAGATCATTTCATCACCTTTTGAGACCTTCTGACAAGCAAAATCAGTGGGAAGCCAGATTCATTTAAGAATAGGGTTACTAACTTATCAACGACAGTAATTCACTTAACAACTGAGGCAAGAAAGGTCATAAAATGGTGCAAAAGTAATTTAACAAATGTCTCACTTAGCAACTGAAATTTTGGGCTCAATTGTGGTTGTGAATTGAGGACCACTTCTATTGTCTTTGCAGAAATTCAGGCCCTTGGCATCTTCCCAAATTCAGATGCTCCTACAATAAATACACATTCTTAGTTCTAAGTTCTCAGAATCTTAATTCAGGTTAACAATAGAGTAGAACCCTCCCCCCCCCCCAAATCTTGATAAGCAGACATCATAATTTATAATCACGGTTATAAGATTTATGATTCCTAAGATGGACAACAGGAATTCATGCATCAAAAGGTTTGAAGAAAGCAAGCAAATATGGTACTTTAAATTTATTTAATGTGGCTGGTTTTGGCTGAACTAGGGATTTTGCCTTTGGCTGAAGACTAAATATTGTATTGGGAATACATAGACTCCAAAGGAATAGCAATTTTGCTTTTAATCCAACCAGCATAACAAGTTAGAAGAAAGTTGATGAAAGAAGAGGCAAGCAGTAATCTTTCAAAAATCAAGATTTCAGTAATCTTGCTCACCAAGATTGCTCGCCATTTATCCATTTGTCTAATGCTATATATGAAGAACAGCCTTTCTGATAAACTGCTTAAATAAATTTTTGTTACATGGACTCTGCTGGGGAGCAAGAAAATATGTATGACACATTTCTTATCTAAAGTAGCTCTTTAAATTGCAGTGGTGGTACTTAGATTATATTTATAGCTCTACTCATATGTTTGGGGTGGCTCAGTGGTTAAGATGAAAAGCTGGCATCCCAGGTTTGAGACCTGAGTGCCACACGGTGCTGTGAGCTCCTATCCTCATCCCAGCTCCTGCTAATCTAGCACTTGGGAAGCATGTAAGTGCAAGTAGATAAATTGATACCACTTTGATGGGAAGGTAACAGTGCTCCATGATGTCATGCTGGCTACGTGGTCACAGAAATGTCTCCAGAAAGCGCTGGCTTAATGGCCTTGAAACAGAGATGAGCACCACACCCTCTAGCCAGCAATAACTAGTGGAGTAAAATCCTCAGGGGACTGCTTTACTCATATATTTATATCCTTATCTTTGCCAATATCAACTTAAACATAAAAATTCATATCTTGCCTTAAGGGTCTTCTTGTTATAGTGTTTGCTAGACAATCAGTCTGTTTTTCCTGCTGAAGCAATGTGATATTCTCCCAGGTGTATAAAGTAGATTAAATTTATTCTCATAGAGTATGTGTGACATCTCTCTCTCCTCCCTCTGTTCAATGATATCACATTGTTTCACTGGATTACGCAGGCAGCTAGACTATGGTTCCGACAAGTGTTTGTACATTAAAAGGAATCCTATGAAGTATAAGCTTTAAAGGAAATGATACTGAGCTAAATATATTGAGAAAGATTCTCAGAAAAAGGATTATAATTAAAGCTACACAGAAATGCTGCATATTTTTTTTCAATAGTAAGAGCTGTGGGTAGTGCCAGTCATTTACCATGATATGTTGATCAGATAGAATGTGAAGGATTCAACCAAACTCACAGCCATAATGTAACCTATATGGATACAAAGTTCACAAGCGCCTCATTTCGTAACTATTTTTGGATGTAATTAATTTAGATTTAGATTTTTCTAAGCAATCGATTAAGATTCCACTTGGTGAGTTGTTATTTTTCATGGATTACAAAGGAATTTTAAAAAAGTTTTAAAGACTTAAGAACTTTTGCCAAAAAGCTGAAGAAGTCGAGTAAGAAAGTTTAAAACAGATAAAGGGGACAGTTATTTTGAAAGATGATTATTACTTATTTACTGATGAAAGCGCTTTTGTATAAACTGAAATTAAATTAGACAAATGAATTGGACTTTTGTGGAATAATTTTTATTATTAAAGAGTGTAAAAAATTGATGGATTTTACAAGCCGAAAGATTAGGATAATATGAGCCAGATTGTGATGCTGACTGTAACTGTGGAAATATGGACAGTGAGCCTGACTGTGCCATCAGAGATGAAAGTATTAAAACAGATGAAAGCACAGGAAAATAAAAGAGGAAAAAAAAGGAGGTGGGAAAGTTACCTTTGCTTTTTCCCTTATTTGAAAATTCCATTTTTTTTACTTACTTTTATCTGTTTTTCTGTCTATCTGCCTTTATTTATTTATCTACCTCGTTTATTTATTTCATTTATAACACCATCATGGCAACCAAAAGAAAAGGGGCAAAAATGGAAGGGTGGATAGGATTGCTTGAGCAATTTGCAGAGAAAGGAATTATACCAGATTGGCTTCAAATTCTGTTCAAAATGTTCACTTTGTTGATTCGTTTTACATCTACAGATACTTGTTTTACACAGCTTCCCATCTTAATTTCTTCTTTCATTTTATCTTTCATCTTTACAAGTCTTTAGCCCCATTCTTTTTTAGCATCAAGTGATTGATTGAAATGAGGCAGACGGTGTCCTACTGGGAAACCCATTGGTTGTAGTCACCTTCCCGTCTCATTTTTGCATACCAGAACAACAGTGATAAGATTCAATAACAAAACTGCTGCTTTTTAGTGGGGAAACATGGTGAAACAATATCCCAGAAGCTATTGAACATTACTATAAAGCTTAGTTTTAACTAAGCTATTATGGTATTTTACAACTTAATCCTGCCAGCAAACCCCAAAAGTGATAAAAATCCAAACAGCACAATCATTTTCAATTCTGTTCCACCACTTCACCATGTTCTGCTCTGGTAACCTCCCGTCTGGATTATGCCAATGCTCTCTACATGGGGCTCCCCTTGAAGAGTGTCCGGAGGC
>JAEANM010019014.1:0-12479 GCA_017656035.1 Myanophis thanlyinensis | reverse complement strand
CTCCTCCCCCCCTCCCTCCCTCCCTCCCTCTCCCTCTGCCCCTGGTGAAAGACAACCAGCTTCCTGGGTCCCCCAGATGTGATGGTGGCAGGGAAGGCTCTACCACCACCGTGTACTTGTGGTCCTGGCTAATCAAGGTTTGCAGCAGTCAATCTGGATGCCCAAGCTGGGCCGAGACAGCCAATAACAATCAATTACAGATGTATTGATCGGCCGTCAAGGTTAACAGCCAGAGGGCTGACAGCTCGCTTGAAACCTTGCCAGGGGAGCCAAGGCGAAGGGACTCTGTCCAGGATGACCTTACTGTGTTCTCTTCCGCCTTCTTGGCAGGCGAAGGGGGGGGGGAGGTGGGAGGGGGCAGCCACCGAAATATCTCCTGCCTCTTACCAGGCGCCAGTTCTGCACAACTACTTCAGGCAACAGCATCTGGGTTGCTTCAAGTCAAGTTTGAGAGGCAGCATCTGTTGCTGTTGGACACGGGGCCAGCCGGCCACCCACGTAGGAGCTCAGACCATTCATAGCAGGGACTTTGCCTTAAAACAAAGGGGGGGGGAATTCCCTAGACGTCCACCTTATAAAGTATGAGTGACTCTCCAATTGAGTGTCTTTCTCCAAGCTGACCCTTCAGATGCCTCCAGACTCCAAGGTGACCAAGAGGCAGAAGGCAGGGCAGAGTTAATGCAGGCAAAAGGGCCACGTGCCCAAAATTCTGGTTTATTCTCCAGAATTGGGCATCCCAGTGGCCAACCTTGTGGTCTATTGTAAATTTTTAAAGAATAATTTTCTCTAATTCAGGTGTGCCCAATCTTGGCGACTTTAAGATCTGAGGACGTCAAACTCCCAGAATTTCCCAGCGGGAAACCGAAGTCCACAAGTCTTTAAAGTTGCCAAGGATGGATATCAATGGTCTTTGTGGATACTGTCTTTGGGGCATGCCAGGCCATGAAGCCAAATCTTGACATGGTTGGATGGAAGCTGTAATATCATAGATTCACTTTTGGTTCGTGACGTTGTGGGGTTTCCCCAAATTCTGGTTTATGAATCGTGTTTATAGTTTACCGGTGTGAACTAAGCAGCTATGGTTTGTTCCATAAATCATAGTCAAGTGGTGGCCACTAGATGGCTTGACACTTCACAATCTTGAGATCCAGAGATGAGCTTCTCAAGGTGTTTGAAACACGTGGTAGCATCTTTGGAAAACGCAACTGGCACAACTCATCCATTGTCTGGACAATTGCTGTTTTCCAAGAGTTGCCCAGGCTACAGCAACTCAGGCTAAAGCTATAATCTTCTGGGTTTACTGATTCCATCTGGGTTAATAATTGGGGCTAATTAACTTGGTTAGGGTGTTTGGACAACATGTTTACTCATTCTGACCTACTGGAGTGTGTCCTGCCAGATTTATATGACACAGCGAAACCAAATGAAGCTTGCTTGTTGTTGTTGGCTTGCTAGACTCAGAGTCTGAGATTTCACCAAACCTGGTTTGGTGGGCTGTGTGAGTCCAGGGAATATGTGGATTAGTTGACAAGGCCATGGCTGCACCCAGTCTTAATACTCTACAATTTCTGCACCAGGTTAGCCTTGTAAGACACACACACACACACACACACCCCACTAACAATGGGTATTTTTCTAGTGCTTATCAAAAGCTGATTCTGAATGCTCTGTCACATTTTGGCACAATCAAGAATGAGAATCTTGGTTGGGGTGTTGCAGTCCGTTGCATTTCTTTCCCCCCCCTTTAATTCTTTCTGTATTTTGTTTGTTCTTTCTTGTTCGCTGCCTCAAGCTGCGTTTTGCTTTGATGGAAACACGGGGCGTAAATTGAATAAATCATCATATAGTTATGGAATCCAAAGGGGTGTGTGTGTGTGTGAGAGAGAGAGAGTGAGTTGTCCCCTCTTTTGTTAAGATTATCATAAGGATGATTGCTGGCTTTGACAGACAGAGAAAAGGAGATCTTGGTGAGGGGGGGGCATGGGGGGGTCACGGGGGGGTGAGGGGGGCTGAAATGTCCACCGAGAGCAAAATGCATGGCTTTTGCCTTCTTTGAATCAGAAACCTAAGCTTCCTGTTCCTGAAATGGCAGGGTTCATATTTCATGTTTGGAAGCTGGTAGTGTGTGTGTGTGTGTGTGTGTGTGTGAGTGAGAATTCACTTGGGTAGGGAAGAAGCCACTACCTTGAGTGGTAGCTCTGAAGCTGTGCACACCACCTGCTTGAGAAATTCAAGACTTGGCCAATTGAAGATTGGATTTCAACTCCCAGCTGAAGCCCCCAAGTCTTAAAGGTGGCCAAGGTTGAACGCCCCTGGCTTAAACCCAGAGGGGTTTATCCAGATAATTCCTTCCTCCTGTCGAACCCATAATTTTTCTTTTTTCTTTTACCACCAGTAAAAATTTCCTGGGCTCATCACCAGAAGAGCTCAGAGCCCTTCTCTTCCTCTGTCTAATGATATTAAATTGATTAGCCCAAACCGCGGGCGACAAATCACTGGGGGTGTGTGTGTGTGGGGGGGTGTTAATAAGATTGAGCGGCCAGGGATTTGAAGACGCTGGGAGCCCTTCCACAGCATTACCCGCCTTAGAGCTGTCAGTCAATAGCCGGATGGTTTTAAAACTCCAAAAATTGAGGGAAGGAAGGAAGGAAGGAGGGAAGATCTCCTCCATGGGAAAAGGCCTCCTGCTTTTTCCTCTTTCAATGGCTTCAAGAGGAAACGCTGCCAATCACCTTCCTTGGCTCTGCACGCTCGCCTCTCCACTGCAACAGAGCCAAATCCCCAAACCGCACGGAGGAAAGAAGAGAGGATGATGCGAAACAATTCTTTAAAATTAATTATTTTCCCCTTCTCGGTTCCTCCCTCGTCGTTCCAGCCACTCTCTTCTCCCCATCCTCGCCTTCTCTCTCTCTCTCTCTCTCTCTCCCTGCCTCCCCAGCTAATGACTTCTAAGCACACTGACATTTCCACACGGGCAGCCTCTAACCGTGCGCATTACATGCTGGTACATAAATTGGCCAGACGGTTCACAGAGCCCTCCAGAAGCCTTCCCTTTTGGAGGCTGATCTCCCTGGCGAAGCTCCTGAGATGCCTTCAGAGGGGGAGGGGAGGTTAATGGGCGGGGGCGAGGTCCTTCCTTTTTTCTCAAGCCGGTTACTTGCTCCTTTGCAGCTCCAATGTATGGTTTTCCCAGCAGCGGTGCAGTTTTCTCCCTGCCCCTTCACTGCAGCTGGCTTGGCAGAATCCCAGAGTGACAGAATAACAGAGTTGGAAGGGACCTTAGAGGTCCTATAGTCCAACCCAAGCAGAAGACCCTATATCCATGATGGCGAACCTATCAGGTGGCACGCAGAGCCATCTTGCTGGGCACACAAGCTGTCGGCCAACTTACCTCCAGCTGAGCATGCACGTGCGATTGCGGATGCACGCATGCACGGTTGCAGAGACCCAGCTGGTTTTCGGGCCTCCACTGTGCATGCACACGATTGCAGCAGGAAATCCACCTGGTCGTCGGAGCTCTCCTGCACATGTGCAGGCGATTGCTCATGTGTGTGTGAGTGCCTGCATGCAGCGCGCATGCATTGCACATGCAAAAGTGGCACACATGCGCAGATGGTGCAGTTGCACATGCAGCGTACATGGAGGAATCACACACAAGTGCAGATGGCACGCACAAAGCATGTACTTTTCGGCACTCAGTAAGTAAAAGGTTTGCCACCACTGCCCTATACCAGTGTTTCTCAACCTTGGCGACTTTAAGATGTTTGGATTTCAACTCCCAGAATTCCCCAGCCAGTGCTTGCTGGGGAATTCTGGGAGTTGAAGTCCAAACATCTCAAAGTCGCCAAGGTTGAGAAACACTGCCCGATACCATTCTGGACAAATGGCTCTCCAAGCTTCTTTAAAATCCTTCAGTGATGGAGCATTCACAACCTCTTGAGGCAAGCTATTCCACTGGTTAATTGTCTTGACTGTCAGGAAATCTCTCCTTTGTTCTGGGTTGGATCTCTCTTGGATAAGTTTCCATCCATGGCTTCTGAGCTTTAGATATCGGATGCAAGAAGGAGCGGACGGCCGCTTTGAGTCATCTTCTTGTCATTTCCTTTAACCGTTTTGCCGGCCACTGCTGGAGCCTGGGTGGTGCAGAAATTCAGTTTGACCCCGCTGAACTTTCCTTTCATCCTTGCGTTCTTAAAGTCTTTAACCACATGATCCGGAAACGAATGACGGCCCAGCTGCGCAACTCCACAAGGCCGTTGTTAGGAAGAGTTGAGTCAGTCTCTTTCTAGCGCAGCAAATCTGGAGGGAGATAAATACATCATGCTGATCTTAAAAGGATGTGGAAATCTTTTCTTCCCCCCACCTCCTTCCCTCCTCGGCCTTTGTGTGTTTTCTGCAGCTGCTAAGACGTTCGTGTGAGCTATTATTCCAAATTTCCCTGCCAAAAATCATTCCTCGCTGGGTGGAGAAGCAACCATTAGTAATCAGCCTCTAATCATGCGCCAGATAAATGTTTGTGGTTCCTTTACCGAAAAGGGGAAGGGAACGGAGAGGGGCAGAGGTTTCTGGAAATCGGGGCCAGGTGTCTTTGCCTTCCTCGGCAGATGCCACCAAAAGGAGCATGCACATTGCCAGAGAGTGGGACATGTGGCGGGCCCATCCCCTTCCTGCTGATTTTGTTGAGCCTGTGTCGAAGGCGTCGCATTTGCGAGCTGCACGGCTGGATTGTCGAAGGAGAGATTCCAGAAACCGGATGAAGGCGAATGTTGGAAAGCAAAGCTGGGAGGAAGGGCCTTGGCAGAGCCTGATGTTGAAAGAGATTTTGGAACAGGACACATCTGGGAGAAGAGCGTCGTAGGATCCCAGGGCTGGAAGGGGTCTTGGAGATCTTCTAGACCAATCCCCCTGTCCAAGGCAGGAGTCTTTATAACATAGCCATAGCGCTTCGACTTATATACCGCTTCAGGGTGCTTTGCAGCCTTTTCTACATGGTTTACAGAGTCAGCCTGTTGCCCCCAACAATCAGGGTCCTCGTTTGACAGATCTCGGAAGGATGGGTCAACCTTGAGCCGGTCAGGATCGAACTCCTGGCAGTGAGCAGTGAGCTAGCTTGCTTTATTGCATTCTAACCAGTGTGCCACCATGGCTCCTATCCTGGACACCATCGTCATCCTGGATAAATGGCTGTCCAACCCTTTCTTGGAAACCTCCAACGATGGAGCGGCCACAACTCCAAGAGGCAAATGTTTTCACTACTTCATTGTTCTTCCTGTCAAGAAATTCCTCCTTATTTCCAGGTTGGGTCTCCCTCTCAAGAGCTTCTATGGTCTCATGTCTTCACCAAAGCCCACGCTTTCGTTTTTCACATTACCCTTCTCCAGTAGATGTTCTTCAAAATGCCATGGATCAATCTTCTCAGTGGCTAAGTCATTGAAGAGAGTTGGGTGTTGTAACCCATCTCCTTCGAGGAAGCAATTGGAGAATGTTGAGTTCCTGGTCTCGATCCAGGGACCAACAACAAGGAAGTCCACTTTCTCTCCCAGGAGAAGACCCTCTTGAGATGCTACAAGAAGAGGCTTCTGGGGATGGAAACGGAAGCGGAGATTCACCCAGATCCAGGCTGCTGGTCCAGCTGTATAGAGAGATGGGTTTGGGGCACCTGAGAGGCACCTGCCAGACAGGCTCTGACATCCCAAGCAAGATGCAGAATTGCCATTTTTCCATTTGGGGGCATTGGCAAAACTGGCTGGCTGGCTGGCTGGCTGGGGGATTCGGCCTCTAACAAAGTTCTCACTGAGACACAGATAAAATCGCTCTTTGCAGCTCATATTTATTTATTTTTTTGCTTTTAAATAAATAAATAAATACTGTAGCAGTAGGAAAAGAATCATTGGGATGGCGAGAAAGTGTGGCGTTTAACCGGTCTCTCCCCTGAGCCTTGGTGAGGAATCTCCTAAGGGCTTTGCAACAGGAGGAATATTTCTGGTTTCTTAAAATTTTCTTTTTTCCCTTTTTTCTTTTTGCACAGCTGGGAATTTACTGGGTGGGGAGGGGAACAGGGAAATTAGAGAGGAGGGGGGTTTCCTAACAAGGAAGGGCTACAGATTTCCCCCCCTCCCCCCCCAGTGTAGTTCAGGGCCAAGGTGCATCCAAAGGGAAATAACTGAATTACAGAATATGCCCTTCCTCGATGTAAAAACTTGGTCATTCCTTGGAACTAAATGCAGAGAGGCTCAAGGGCTGATTTAAAAACCAAAAACCAGGATAAAGTTAAATTGTGAATTTGGCACTGACCCTTCCTCGCTCGGATGATTGAAGAGGGCTCTGGACAAATGCAGAGAAATGGGGTGATTCACAGCCCCTACTCTTGAGCCCCAGTCATAGTGGAAGAAAGAGGGTCTTTTTGGGGTGGGGGCAACCAAGGTGGATTAGGTACCAAGACGTCTCTACAAACTATGATGGGACCCCGTGGGAGGTTTCCCATAAGTAAAGGTAGTCCTCAATTTACGACCACAATTGAGCCCCAGATTTCTGTTGTTAAGGGACAAGTCAGTAAGTGAGTTTTGTCCCATTGTACGACTTTCCTTGGCCACAGTTGCTAAGCAAATCACTGCACCCCTTCAGTCAGCAAGAAGGTTGTTCAGTGAATCGGGCCCTCCCTGTTGATTTTGCTTGGGAGAAGATCCACAAAGGGGGATCACGGGACCCCAGGACAACTGTCACAAATAGGCAATCCGTTGCCAAGCATCTGAATTTGGACCACTGGGCTGTTGCATGGGTCAAAAGTGAAAAAAACGCTCACCGGTCACTTTTTTTAACCCCAGGCCCATTGTAATTTCCAAGGGTCACTAAACGAACAGTTGTAAGTCAAGGACCCCTGTAAGGAGTCTGGGGCAGCCCCTCTTTTCCTACCAGGAGAGGCGTGCAGTGGACAAACCCTGGTGCCGTGTGTGTGCACGAAGGAAGACGCATCTCTTTTGCAAGGGCCCTGCTGGGCCCCAGGAGGTGTGGGGCAAGGCTGGTCCCAGGAAGGGGGGGGTGTCCCCTGAGCCCAGGAGCCCCATTTCGGAAGGCTTGATGAGGTGGGGGAGGAGCTGATCTTGGAATTGGACGCCGCCGAGGGGGACATTTAGCTTCCGTTCCTCGCGCTTAACAGAAGGTGGTTTGTGCTGGCAGGCAGTTGCTGCCAGAGTCATTTATGGCTGTCATTGCATCCCATCCCCCCCCCCACACTGCCAGTAGCATTTCCCCCCTCCCTCCCAACTCCCTGATGTGCCTCCCTTCTTCTTTTGATGGATCCAATCCTATCTGCTGTGCGCTTGGTTTTCCAGCGCCTTGCTAATTGCTCCTAGCAGTGCCGTGCTCTGAATAAAAGGTGGCTTCTTTTGCACCTCGGCCTCCCGGTCTTGGGGGGGAGGGAGGATTTGGGGAGGGGGAAGAGACAGGCAGGCCCTGTCTTCAGTGGGAGAGGCAGGAACAGATGAGGAAAGAGAAAACGGAGGGGGGCTGCAGGAAATGGATGCCAAATCTGCCACCGTTTCCTGAAGTCTGCAAGGGGGCCAGGCAGAAAAAACCAGGAAGGACGAAATGGAGTGTCACTTTCCCACCGATGCGTGTCTGTACATGCACAAGCCTTTGTGCCCACGTTCGTCTTGCATGGTTGTTTTATTTTATTTTATTTTGGAAGGGGTGTGTGTCTGTATTGGCAGCTACGGTGTTTTTGTCTGTCCTGGTGGGTCAGCCAAGCGTGGAAGGCTCCTCTACGGCGGCCACTGACCAAGTCGCTTTTTTCTCTTTTCCCAGTCGCCAGCGTGGCCAAGGGTCCTTCTTTGCCCGGCTTTCAACATGCAACTGGGGGAAGGTATTGATTTCCTGCCATTTCTTCTGTCGGTGGAGTCCAGAGCAGGTCCCGGTTAAAATAATCATCATGGCGATTGCTGTAGCAAGGATTGTTTTGAGAAATGTGCAGAAGCCACTCGTCTTGCTCTGGTCCCACGCTCCGTCGTCTGCTGGCCCGAGATAAGTCCAGTTGGACTTGCTTTTGAGAAGATTCCCCAGGGGATTACACCGGTTAAGACCCCTCCAAGCTTCTTCAGGATTTAAAGGCGTCTTTCTCATCTCCAAATCCCCCCCTCGTGAAGGGGGGCTTTGATAGTATCTACCCCAAGCGCCTCTGAGTTAGTTCTCATCCTGCCTTTCTTCAGGTGTGGAAGGGCGCACTGAATGACAATCTCTCTTCGCTTTTGTAGCTCCAGGTAGCCCTCCATCTACAATCATTCATTTAGTGACCGTTCAGAGTTACGATGACACTGGAAAAAGGTCCTGATGACTCTTTTTCACACTTAACGCCTGATGCAGCATTCCCATGGTCACCCGGTTGTATTTTGGATACTTGGCAACTGGTTCATGTTTATGATCATGCAATCCCCTTTTGCGATGTTCTGATGAGCAAAATCCCATGTAAACCCATATGTTTCAATGTTTTGCCCAGGGAAAAGGGCCTCTCTTGTGCCCCTGGTTCGGAGGTGGTAAGGAACAAACCACGAACTCTAAGATGGAATCGAACCAGAGACTGTGGCTTAGACGTTGTGGCTCTACCACTTGACCAAGGACGATAGGTCTTGCAGTATGGAAAAAGAGATTCCAGGTTTCTTGGGAAGAGAAAATGGGATGTGTGGCACAGACTTGCACACTTGTGCGTTGTTTGGGTAATGGGTTCCATCCTTCACGCTTCAGTCTCGTGAACTGGTGGGAATCGCCCCGTTTCTCGTCAGGATGAATGGGAGGCCGATGTGGCACCGTGCGTGCACCTCCATCGATGGGAGAGAACGAGGCCCTTTCTGTAGGTAGCTACCCAGAGGGCCAAAATCAGCCATCCTGGCTGAAACTAGACCATTTTCCATCTCGGTTGGCTTGTAGGTGAGGACAGACAGACGGATGGACCACTGCCAACCTTTCCTTCAGGTAGCAAAACCCCTCGGACTCCCTGTGCAAGAGACAGCATCGAGCGTGGAGAGAGAGAGAGAGATAAAATGGCAGGAAGAGAAAGCTCTAGGTCAGGACCCAAATGGAGTGTGGCCACCATGGCTATCATCGCAATCCTGTCGGCAGCTGGAGGGGTCCAAGCCAGGCTGCAGCCCAGGCCTTGAGTGCCGTTCTCAGTGCCCAAGCCGGAACAGATGGCAACGCAGAGGGGAGGGCGAGGTGCTCCGTTGTGGTGGCAAAAGTCCTGGCAGAACAAGAGTGGGGGTAGAGGAGAGGATGTCACTGGACTAAGCACCACCCGAAGCCAACAAGGACGGTGCCAGGGCTGCAATCCAGAAAGGACCGACTTTGGACCTCTTTGGACTCAGGCAGAATATCCTCCGTACAATGGTTGGTAAGTTGAAAGAACGAATTGAGGCAAAGCATTCGGATGAATTGGATGTCCCCTTCACCGGTTGCGTCAAACAATTTGATGGCAGAGACTCGCGTGGGAAGGATTCAAAGTGTCCTATAGGTAGTCCTTGACTTACGACCATTTGTTTAGTGGCCATTTGAAGTTAAAGCAGCACCGGGAAAAGCAACCTATGACCAGTCCTCGCACTTACGTCTATTACAGCAGGTCACGTGAGATCAAAATTTGGGTGCATGGCAACTGTCACATACTGTACTTACGATGGTCGCAGCCTCCCGGGAGTCGCGCGATTGCCGTTTGTGACATTCCAGCTGACTTCTGACAAGCAACGTCCACGGGGGAAGCCAGACTCATTTAACAACCGTGTGATTCACTTAACCACTGCACTGATTTCATTTAACAACCGTGGCCAAAAAAAAGGTCAGAAAATCGGGCACAATTCCCGTAACTGCTTTTGCTTCGAATGTAAATTGGGGCCGTAAATCGAGATTAACCTCAATCCTTTCCATTGGAAGAGGAACGCTGAATTGGATCGGAAGCGGCTCCTGTGTCCTTGTGGACAATTCTCAACCTTCCTCCTTTTTGATCACTGGCCGCTTGGCCTGGGGGTGCTCGAGGGACCCCGATCCTAATCCGGCTGTCTAATGTGGGCCCTGATTCCGCTCACCCTGCCCCCCTTCTCTCTGGCCTTCAGGTGGGGAGCAGAAAAGCTCTCCGGTGCTGGCTGGCGGTTTCTTTCCTTCCTCCCTGGAGGCCGGCAAGGATTAGCGGATGACTCCGAAGGCCCCACCAGGATGGCCGTCAAACGTGACCACAATGCAATGACCCCCGCTTTTTTGGGTGGGGAGGGGGGAAACGGGTTCGTGACAGCGAGGAGCAATTTCGCGCATGAGCCAGTGGAAACACCTGAGGGCAGTGTGTGTTGGGGGGGGGAGTCCAGCCCCTCCCCGGAGCCGTCAGGAGGAGCGCCATTTCGTTTGCATAAGTTAATTTATTTAAATGGAAGCCTGCTCAAAACGGTTGAGTGCTGAAGCCGCGCTGGATGGAGGCAGACGGGGAGCCATTTACCCAGCACTAAAATATACCTCCTTGGTTTTGTAGCCGACAGAGATGAGCTAAAATAAAACAAAAGGCTTATGTCGTTTGGAGGCCAGGAGAAAACAGACACATGGATACCCACAAACTCCACAAGCCAATACTGGACAAAACCTTTAGGGAGGAAGGGGCAAGAAAAGCTAGTAAAAACGGGGGGGGGAGGGGGGGTTGGATTGATTGATGGATGGATTGACTCTGGTTCAGAAACCTTCCACCGTGTGGCATGTAAAATCAGACTTCAACTTATGACTAATCATTTAGTGACTGTTCTAAAATACAACAGACACCCCCTCTTCCCCCCCAAAAAACCCGGTACAAGTAATCCTCGGCTTATAACCACAACAGAGCCCATCGTTTCTATCGTTCAGCGAGACATTTTCTCAGTGAGTTTTGCCCCGTTCCATGATTTTTCTTGCCACAGTTGCTGAGTGAACCGCTGCAGTGGATTATAAGTTAGTAACCTGGTTGTTAAGTGAGACCGGCTTCCCCGTTGACTTGGATGGTTAGTAGGTCGTAAACAGGGGATTGTGTGAGCTTGGGCCATAAGTATGAAGCGGTGGCCAAGCCTTTGAATTTGGATCAGGCGGTCATGATCGGGAAACAATTCTAAGTCACTTTTCTTCCTTGCCATCGCAGCTTTGAATGGTCCCTAAATAAATGCTTGTGTTACAACCTGGAATTGAAGTTCTGACTTCTAGTCTCCATGGTCACTTGACTGGATCTGAAGTGTTCGGCAACCGGCCTTCATTGACTGATGTTTTCTGTGTTCTGGGCTCCCGTGACCACAATTTGTGATTTTTGATTTTGTGCTGAAAACCGGTGTTTGCAACGCTTCCGGTTGGAGCAGCTTCCCTGGGGACATTTGGCTAGGATTTTTTCAGTGCTTGGTGACTTGGAGACCGGAGAAGTTTCATAAGTTGAAGGGAGGAGAGGACAAAAGATTCCCAGGCCTGACCCTCGCCACATGCCACAAGCCATCTTCCCACGGTCCTCCAGCCACCAAATCATTCTCGGATTCTTTCCAAGAGTCTTGTGAACGTTCGGCCAGATGAGAAGAGAGTCTGGTGGGTGGCTTGAGTGAAGATTCTGTGTGTGCGTGCGTGCGCGCCTCGAAATGTGTTTCCTACTCAGTGGTATTCATTGAAGCAGCACTGAGAAGCTAAAGGAAGAAATTGTTGAAGAGCTTCAGATTTTTCATCCCTGCCCCGCCTACTCCCTCCTTTGGCACCGCCCCCTCTCTGTGGCCACACCCCCTCACCCAGTAGTGTCTTTACCAGACAACCACACCCACACCCACACACACCCATCTTTAGCTTCCCTAAGGTTGCCAGCTGTTTTTTGGGGGGCAGCTGTTTGTCCTGGAGATCTCTGTGCCTCTTGGGTTGTAAGCCGACCAGGATCTCTCTCCTCCTTGCTGGGGTTCTGGTTGTCTGAAATGTCCTCTCTTTTCCAGAAGACCCCTCCCTCCCTCCCTCCCTCCCTCCCCACCCACCCCATTTCCTTGGCTCCAAAGAGGGGGGGGGAGAAAGGCAGGCAGCTTTGCAAACCTTGGTGGGTCTCTTTGCAACATCTGTTCAGAATAAAAAGGCCTTTGGTGGCTTTTGCTGGAGCTGCGGCAGCCTGCATGGAAATTGAATCTCCAAACAGCCCCCATGTCCCCCCCCCCACCCAGTTTCTCTTCTCCTTGAGAGGAGACCTCCTCTCCCTCGCCCTCCCACCCCGCCTTGACCTTCCTCTGCCTCTCCTAGGGGCCACATGAAAGGCCGCCTGCTCTGCTGCGCGCCCCCCCCCCTTCATTCACCCTCCACCATCGGAATAAAAGGAATTCTAATAAACCGCGGGGAGGGGCTCTCGCCATTCACTCTTTCCATGGAAACCGGAGAGGCTGACCCCGAGCAAGGGCTCTGCGGCTTGATCCGCCCCTCGGTCACGGCAAGAAGAAGAAGAAGGAGAGAGGGGTTGAAAAGGGGGGGAGAGAAAGAGAGAG
>JAEANM010019013.1:0-12480 GCA_017656035.1 Myanophis thanlyinensis | reverse complement strand
GCATTTCACTGCATATCGTACCATGTATGACTGTGCATGTGACCAATAAAATTTGAATTTGAAATTTGAATTTGAAAAAAAAGCACCTTTGTGACAACTGTGACTGAGAATCTCCATAGACATTGGAACTCATCATTCTTATGCTATGCCAAGAATTCTTATATATTTAGATATAAAATATCTAAACAACACCATTCTTATGGATCTCTCTCTCTCTCTCTCTCTCTCTCCTTACTCTTCCAAATAAGCAATCAGCTTAAACTTTTCCCTTGTCACTGCTAATAACCATTACATTGTATGCATTTGAAATATCTCAGTTCATCTTTTTTTCTGGTTGAAAATTCATACCAATCCAAAAAGAAATACGAAGCCATGTCATTATCAAAATGGAAGATAGTTTACTATTAAAGGACAACCTTTTAGAATCCATTTCAATTCAGTCTATACAAAATCCATTAGACTCAAAATATCCATCCAAATGGTCATTTGGAAGCTAAATAGCATGCTAGGAGAATTCATCAAACTACTTGAAGCAAAAAGCAAACAATTTTCTGAGAGTTCATTTAAATGAGCTTCAGGTCCCATGAGAAAAGATTTGAAGCAGATGCATCCATTTATTCAGGAGAAGAATTAAGACATCATAGGGTCATAGCCCCCTTTAAAAATATGGAAAGTGGTCACAAATAGATCAGATTCGTGTCTGCTGCTTCAGTGCTTAGGGTTCAAATGGATGAATATAGCTGCAAGTTCAGATGCTCTTTGAATTAGGCAGCAACCATTTCGGATCAATCCTGCATTTGTTGGATGACTTGTAGATGCTGGACAAATGATTAAATGACAATTTAAACAGAATTAAACTTAATTTAGCCTATGATAACTGGAATGGTTTCTTTAAAGAGGTCAAAAAAATGTTTTGTGGAAGGGTATTGTCAAAATCTTCATCAGAAATGATTCCAAGTTTAACATTAGGAGCATAATGACTTGAGTACTAGGAAGAAGCATTTTTTTTTAATTGGAAGGTGAGGCACATTAGGATTAACATTGCTTAAATTACCATAATTGCAGTGGTGGTTGTGCAAGTACGAAACTAATTTATTGTAAAATGTATATTTTTTTAAATCGAATAACCTTAGACAAGGCTGAAATACTTGTGGCCTTCCAGATGTTGTAAACAACCACTCCCAGCAGACTTCACCATTGGCTGTACGGGCTGGAGCTGGTGAGAATAATAGTACAGAACATCTGGAAGGCCACAGGGTTTTGGGCTTGGGCTGGGGCTGATCGCTTGTAAATAAATCAAACAAACACATTAAGTTGAATGCCATATGGCAATATAGCGGGAACAAAAGTTAAACTACAGCAACTTTGAGTATTGAATAATTAATAAAGAAAAAGAAGTGAGGCAGAAGTAGCAGCAATAGATACTGTTGAGATTTGTGAAGAAAAATCCATAACAAAATGTTTGAAATTACCTGAAAAGCGCCCTCCAGCATTTGCAATCAAGGCCCAAAATTACAAATCCTGCAGCACCACAGTAGTTGTTCACCTTTATGAACAACCGCAGAGCAGTGGTGGAATTCAAATTTTTTTGCTACCGCTCCTGCGTGGTTTGGTGGGCACGGCTGGGGGGCCATGTGACTGGGTAGACAGTTTCTGTAAGCAGGGCAATAAAGATTAGGCTAGAAACAAAACCAAACCACAAACCACAACAAACCCAGGACTATAAAGTTTATAGTCCTGGGTTTGTTGTGGTTTGTGGAAGTATTCCTATAATCTACCTCTCTAAACCACTCCCTAATTTATTCTCCCTCCCTGTCTATACTATTCTCTTGCCCTACTACCTAAAGTCGCGAGTGGTCGCATACACATTTCACTGCATTTCGTACCATGTATGACTGTGCATGTGATGAATAAAATTTTATTTGATTTGAGATCCCCACCCTGAAATACCTCATGTGCACTTAATGAGCCATGCATTTGATTAGTAAATGCATGGGCAAAAGGAAGGAGTGATCTCTTTCAAGATACAAGATTCACTCCTACAAATCCTCAGGTTATGAATGGAATGGGCAGGTTCCATTCCATTCGTAACTAGAGGACTACCTGTAGATAGGAGGATCTAGTGTTCAATTACAAATTGTATGGTACAATACAAAGGGTCAGGAAATCAGATAAATGAATCTCCCTTACAGGGTATTCCAATTTGTTCAATATACCACATTCTTAGTTATAAAACTAGTAGCTCCATGTCCAATATGTGCATTTGAACCCAGGAGGAAATAGGGAAATCTGTGGTTCAAATGTTAGTGGGCTATTCTTTCTAATAGAGATGATAAGCTGTTAAGCCTAGTAGGGACATATAATTAATTGACTGTTAAACATAATATGATAAGTATTTTTAATGGCTAGGGTACCACATATGCAGGTTCTCTCTTAATATGTCAAGCAGTGAAAGCACTCATATTTGACCATGGACAAATTGCCTAATAGAATAGGCCTTTCTTAAAATATGTGTCAGACTCAATGACTGTTTTTTTTCCAAGCTGAAAATGTTTTATTCTTAGCCAACCAATCCAGGGATCTATTTTTTAGTCAATAATTCTATGTCAGCTTGAGCATTAATATTTAGGACTTTGTTTTAAACATTTCCCATGCCTGGGAAGCCCTTGAGAGAGATGCTGGGTAGAAAATCCATGTTGTGAAATGACTTTAAAAAGTTAGCTGACCGAGGAGTTGGGTCATACTTATCTATTAAGTATATTTTGGGAAGTCTGTCGGGGTCTGTTGAATGGATCCTCTGGCAGTGTGTACAAAATTGAATTATTAAATGATTAAGTAAGGAGTGGATACCTGTTTATGCTCTGACCGCAGTGGCAGATGTGTGTTGTCAGTCCCCAGTATGAATCTTAAAAAATGGGGCTGAACTTGTTTAAGTGGGATAGCTTTATTAATTCTCCACAATTCTGTACCATACAATAGGTCAGCATGGGGACTAATTTTATCCTCTGTACTTAAGGTATCTGGGTTAACTGTAGTGAAATAATTTGTATAATATTTAGAACTTCTTTTCAAACTATTTAACCATAACCCAGTGCTGCTAAAAACCACTCCTGCATAGGCAAAAGGACTCGTTCAACAAGCTCACTATTTATTTCATATATTTGACACTAGATTTGGTTTTATTGATGTTTAAAAAATTAAGAGCACAGTAGGCATTTAGTTTTTGCAGCAAACTTCTGAGACCATTAATAGTCCATGATTTGAAAAAATTGCTGAGCCCTGGGTTAGCCTTAGAAGACAGTTTCACGATCTATTGGTGAAATCTGGCTTGTTAAGATTGTCAGTTTGTTTTAAATTGGGAACTTTGTTCAAATTTAGCACGAAGCAAAGCTTCACTTTTTTAAAAGTGGAACAAAGCTAAGCTAAAATATTTTTTGACTACATCAGTGGGATCCTTTCTTGGGATATTTTTCCAATAAAGTCAAACTATCATAAATTGATTTGGAAGTCTAATTATATGTTGGATTGCAATTGGGTGCTCTGAATGACTTTTCTGAACAATTAACAGGTTCAGTGCCAAAGCCTTAAGCATTGCAAAGGAAGGACTACATCAATTTTTGAACAGCCCTGTTTGGTAATGCTACTGAAAACACTGTTCAGTTGGTTAGTACCCAGAAGAGAATAGTTCGTTTAAACTCAGTGGGCATCAGTATTCATATTTTAGGACAATCAATGTGGTTTGGGAACAAATCTTTGCTGTAGGCGAAGGCAATGAAAATACGCCTTAATCTCTTCTTTCTATTGATTTTCACTTCCTTTCTCCAGCAATGTATGGTAGTCACAAATCAATGGTTTTAATCCACAGATTTGGGAAGAATTTTCAGATTTTCAGTGCTCAAGGTAGTAACCCAAAGGGGAAGTCTTGGAGTATATAGATGGGAAACCTAAGCTTCTGTTTATATCTTAGGTGCTTTGTGCATTTACTAATTGGAAGTTGTTTTGCAAAGACATCAGCCAAGCAGATTCTAGTGGTGAAGCAAAATATTAGACAAGACAATACATTTTGTGCCTATGTGCATACCTATTAAAGCGTTGCTGAGTTTAGGGGTAGATTTTAGGGATTATGTTGATATTTTACTTGCCTTTTTTTGCTTTCATTTTATTTGTCCTTTATTTTATGTCTTAAATTGCTATTATTATTTCATTATCATCAGCTGTTGTTTGAAAAGGCAAGATAGAAATCTGTCAAGTATATGCTTGTGTGACGCTGTAGTCCCATCAACAAGGGTTTCAGCAGAAAGAAAATAATCAGTAAATAACAAAATAGTATGCCAATCTTATTTTTTATGGGTATAGAAGATGTGGCACATGGCATATTACTACAGTTTTCCTTACAAAAGGCGATAGTATAGTACAATATATTTGAATGGCACTGAACTGAAAAAAGCTGGAGTGTCCATCTTTAAGAAAGGACAGCTTTGTTTCAGGAATTTAATCAACAAGCAAGTATGTTTGGGGGATGACTTCCATGGAAAACCATATCACAGTAATCAAGAACCTTGATCTAACAACACATCCTTGCATATCCTACTTTGTAACTAATGTTTGCCCATCCAGGTTCATTTCTTTAGCATGGATTAGATGGACAATAATGGATGATATGCAGTATATGGCAAAGATGAAATGCATGTATTATAGTACAGATTTTGGGAAACTACAGTCCATTTGCCATGTAGGAATTAGATGGCGGGAGGAAAAATACTTAATCCCTGAAAAGGAGACGTAACTGTCCCCCACTTCTTTTGAGTTAATTCTGTAAGAACATGAGCTTCTGACTGGAAATACTTTTTCAATATTACCTATTGGATTACTGGCTTTAGATAAACTAATCTCTCTCTCTGATTCAGGAGCCACGTCTAACATGTCAGAACAATAATGTCATTAACCTGACAGATCTATTCAAAAGTTCCTAAGATGATACAGTATTATGAAAGCCTACAAAAAATGAAATATTTATTAAGATTACTGCTACTGTGTGTAATACCATTATGTTCCTATTGTATTGTCTGTCCCGTATTACCTTTCACAGGCTTAACCATTATATTGTTTAGAAGTCTACATTTGTACTTTTAAAAATGCATTTCAATTCTTATTTGCTAGTTCTCCAAAGTTCAGGACCTTCCAGAGTACATTTTGTCATTGCTTCTTTTTTTTAAAAAATTACTTTAATGGATTCAAAACATTCACTTTCTCCAATAAAAGACGAGCTATTAAACCCACGACTTGTGGGTTCAGTGCACAATCTAGCAAATCATTTGTAGAAATTAGAGTTTGTGGGAAGGTGGTCGTGCATTCTACATCCTCCACGAGGGTTCCAGAATCAGTAGTCATCGCAGATGTCTTCCCAGCAGGACGTAATTTTCCAAAATGTCTCTCCCTTTCACCAGCAAGCTCTTTATTGTCACGTTCGGCTACTCCAGTTGCATAAGTTTCCTGGGACTGTGGTAAAACCTGAAAAAGGCTCTGTCCAAAGGGAATTGTTGTCAGCTTTTCTGTTTCAATTACTGTTCTGCTAGAGTCAGAGGGTTTAGATTTTATGCACTCAGATTCTGTATTGATCTGTACTTTCCTCCTCTTGCATGATTCTTGAAGAATCCCATCAGTGCTGTGCATTTGAGGGACCTGGTGCTTAATTACACTTGTCTTCTGATGTTCTAAATAGGAAGACACCGCTTTGTTTAAATACTCAAAGTTGGTATTATGGGATGTTACCTCAACCTGGCCAAAAGAAAAAAGAAAATAGAATTCAGTTCTACATGACTGTTTAGAATTTCTTGAAGCAGTTCCCTGTCAGAAGCTATTCTCATTATTTTTATTTGCTTTGTTCTTTGTCTTGTGAGGATTTAAATACATGCCTATACAAACACACATGGATGCATACATGTATTTTATTTATCTCTGCTCCTTTCTCAGCTTTAACTCTTTTACCCTCTCAATCCTTGAATTTGAAAAGCTGTAGTGGCTTAATATCCTTTCTATTTATTTCTTTTTTTGGGGGGGGGGGGGAAATCATCCTTGCATTTTTGTAAACTTTACAGTTAAGCAGTGTTTCTATAGGAATCAATCAAAATATTAGAAAATACTGTATCGACTTCTGAGTTGCTCCAAACTCTTCATCAAAGTAGGATGCAGAAAAAAAATCAGGGATTGGAAAATAATCCTTAATTAAAACCAATGGACTACATCAGGGCTGTTAAACTCATGGCCCGTGGGCCAGATGTGTCATGCACTGGTCTTAAAAATTAATTTTAAAGTTTTGTAATTAAATTTTTAGAGCAAGTCTCAAGCAGCCTGAAAAAAAAAAAATCTCAGTGCAAGAGTTAAAAACACTGGATCAAAGAAAAATAATTGACCTCTATTTCTGAAAATATATGATTGGAGGCTCTTTAAATCTGTCTCTTGTCTTAAAAGAAGTATTATATTTAAATTCACACAGTATTACTTTCATTTAAAATAGTTTGTGCTACATCCCATTCATGAGGTTGACTTCTTCCCATCCAATCAAGCATATCTGGGGTCATGAGAGAGAAGAATCCAATCTGCCAGCTGAGTTCAGCTAAACATACACCTTTATTTTGAAGAATAGAGTAGAGCAGAGCAGAGTAGAATTTTTTATTGGCCAAGTGTGATTGGGCACACAGGGAATTATATCTTATATAAAACTTATAACACTTGTATATCCACTTTTTTTAAAATTATGAACTCAAAGTGGTTCAGAAAATAAAGCAGTTTAAAAAGATAATCTTCACAGACCCCCCAAATTAAACAACACAGAAAATAAAAGTTATCAAAATGTAAGAACCAGCATGAAAAGGCACTTGGAACCAACTGAAATGTAGTAGTCAAAGATTTTCAGAAATCCCTGTGCTTTAGGCAGACACTTGACTGCACTATATAACTCTGGAGTCCTTTCCCATTTAAAACTCGGGAAGTGTAAGTGAGCTACTGTACATCATTCTTGCCCCTAAAAGTGAATACTCCATGCTATGGTTGAGGCATTTTACTAAAACTATTACAGGCAGCTGGGGGAGCACTAAAGAACATGTTGGGCACTTCCCAAAGATATTTCCATCCCCATTAACTGAGATGGGATGACAGCAGCACCCAAGGAAATGCATGCCCACAGCAAACCACCCCAGAGAAGGAAAAGAGGGAGATAGCTAAACACCAACTCCATGTTCTCCCTAGCCAAGTAATCCTTTCCCGCAAAATCCTGCACCATCATAATAATATATGAATTTATTAAAGTGCATCCCCAAACATACAAACTACATTTCCCGCTGGAGGAGGAGGGGCTAATGGTTGCATCTTATTATCAAATCACTAATACTTTGATGTGAATTGCAGTGGTTCTTTTATATAATTTTGGATGAAAAGTTAAATAATAACAGTTTAAATTTAAACATAACAGAGTTATGTTTGTAACTCTGACACCCTAAATAGCAATTAATATTGATACAATGTTTACTATTCTTTTATTTTCAGTATTTTAAGCTTTCTAAATGACAGAATGTTAATAATTTTTAAATTAGATTATACAAACGTTGTTTAACTAAAATCATGCAATGTATCAATATTTATTACATTACCTCCCAAAAATCTAACAACTCCAAAACATTTACTGTTCTCAGATTGCTAAATCCACTGATTGTGTATAGTGTACAAAAAGAGATAATAGCAAAATCCATATCTTAGACAAGGATGTGGTACTCAGGCTGCACCAATATCACATTTCTGGCTTAGTACCAAATCTAAGATCAAATAGAACAGCCACAGATATTCATGCTTAGTCACTCTGGAGATGCTAATCATTGCTGCATACAACTGAGGCAGGGACTGCTAACTTTACAATGATATCATTCAGGCAAAATTGCACAAAAACTTTAGAGGATAAAATGAAGAGGGAAACCTCTGTGGGATTGAGCCAAGAATCTGTGTCACTGGGATTTTCTGCAGATTTGATTGCACATATCATTGTTCGAGTTATTGCTTCTTCTATGCGAGCTTCATGATCTGCATCCTATTGAAAAAAGAAAGGAAAACATGGCTTATTTTGAATATATAGAAAGGACTTTGATTAGCAGGAGAAGAAACATTTGGATTCCTTTGGCATTGGACTAAACCAGTGTTTCTCAACCTTGACCCTTTTAAGATATGTAGACTTCAACACCCAGAATTCCCTAGCCCAGGGGTGGGCAATTGTGGCTTTTTTATGACTTGTGGACTTCAAATCTCAGCATCCCTGGGCAAGGCAACCTAAATAAAATGGAGAAAATGTTTTGAGGTGTAAGCGTAAGGGTTAAGCCAGGGGTGGGTAACTATTGCTCTTTTATGACCTATGGACTTCAAATCCCAGAATCCCTGAGCAAGGCAACCTAAATAAAATGGAGAAAACATTGTGAGGTGTAAGTGTAAGGAACCTTTACACTTCAAAATGTTTCCTCCATTTTATTTAGCTTGCCTTGCCCAGGGATTCTGGGATTTGAAGTCCACAAGTCATAAAAGAGCCACAATTGCCCACCCCTGCCTTAGCCAATCTTGTTAGTTGAATTCTGGGAGCTGAAGTCCACACATCTAAAAGGGGCCAGGATTGAGAAACACCGGTCTAAATGGTAGGGTATGGAGGTGGAGAGGAAGTATGCTTCATTTTATAATCATATTACTGTATGAAGGATCTCTAATATTCTGAAGAATTAACATTTATCTAGCAGTTCTAGAAGCTCTGGAACACTTTCTTATATTATACAAATCACAGCCCTCATGTTAAAACGATCTGTGATTTCCCAAATAGGCAGACAGGGTAATTATCACCCCTTGTTATTTTATCTGGGATTTCATAATTTCATAAAATGCCCATAAAAGCCGCCTGATCAAACAATTATATAATTTTTCCTAATTGGCTTTTCTATTGCATTAATGTCTTGTTAAATTGAGACTTATGAGCCTTAATTTATACCAGAGGGATATCATCTAATATATAGAATCTTAATTTAGGAAGATCAAAAAGGCATGTCCAAAATCCAAACTCTATCTCTCAAGGATTTAAGCTCCTAAACACATACATACTCTCCGCTTCACACAAAAAATTACTAGGAGAACACAAATGTCTTGCAAGGTATTACTAAATTATTCTAAATTCCAGAGAGCCTGCTGTCATCTGACAGTATCACCAGCCCACTAATATATTATTGCAGTCTTACACAGCAACAGAAGGGTGAAAAAGACCCTTCTGTGTTGGCTTTAATGAAGGATACCAGCACTCAGTGTTTTAAAGGTGAAACAAGAATTCCGTAATTGATTCTTATATGCTACAAGGTGTCACGTCTTTCTTGGGTGCATTTAGGTGGTGAAATACAAAGACTAATTTAGGATTTCATCAAGATGAGCTGCCTAGGAAAGCAAGGCCTTCATGTTTAGCTGAATTACTTGGAGCTAGGGACAGTTCCCGGGGCAACAAGGAACAAAATCATTGCATTAAATGGTACTGGTGCCCCACAATCCTGGAGGCAGAATGAAGAAGTGGTGCTTGTTTGCTTGAATTTACATATGAAAATGGGATGTAGCAAAGAGATAGCAAGATGCAACCTTTGCTCTTGATCAGTAGCTTGCAACTTTCCCACCAAAACTCTTTTTAAAAAACCCTTCTCTCTTCCTATTTTCTTTGCCTTTCCTCCTATCATTTATTGCCATCATCGTGCAGACTTAATAGGCCATTGAATTTCTGATGATGCCATATTATATTTATATCAGATAACTCATATCTGCCTGAAAGAATGCAAAGTTATAATTTACAAATTAACAGAGCTTTCTGGTAAGCCAAATTCTGGTTAAGTTCCAACAAGACTTCAGCGTCCTACATCTGAGGCTGACTTTTATATCATGTGATAGAATTGCTTGAAAACATTCAAGAGAAGCACTTGTGCCTCCAATAAACACACTGTAAACACAGAAGTGATCTATGTAGTTTATGCAAATCGTGTATCAATCCTTCTCACCCCTGGATAGTAGCTCAATTTAAAGCGGTACGAACCTCCCTTATATTAGTGCAACATAATGTACTACAAAGAGCCAGTTTGTTGTAGTGGTTAAGGCAACAGGCTAGAAACCAGGAGACCGAGATCTGTCTGTCTGTCTGTCTGTCTGACTGTCTCCCCTAGGACAGGAGTGGGCAATTACAGCCCCTTCATGACCCAGCTCAGGAATTCTGGGAGTTGAAGTCCACGAGTCATGAAGGAGCCATAATTGCCCACCCCTGCCCTAGGAAATAGGCAAAGGCAAATTACTTTTCAAATCTTGCCAAACTACAAGCATTTGTCCAGCTAGTCGCTAGGAGTCAACATTGACTCATAGGCACAAAAAAAGTGAACTATAGTGCAATACCAGAGGTTGGATGCAATGCTTTTCATTAATAAATTGGATAATCCTAGCTCTGCAAATTCAGAAGAATCCCTTGTAGAATATAGAATTGCATTACGTCTTAACAATTTTATTTCAAAGGTGATGGCTGCTGAATAAATACTTGGGGAAAGCTCTTCTTACTGCTCTTTTTTCTCCTGACCACAAGATAAATCATATAGTCAGGAATATATAGAATTATGGTATAAAGCTGTAAATTCAGAGTAAATGGGCATTCCACAAAAATTGGTACCACTCAGGGATAAGAGACTTTCTCTTGCAGGCTTTTAATAATACAGTTTCGCACAGATTCTTTATCACAACACAGCTTCCTAAGTCTGAAACATTTAGCCTTACCTTTTAGCATCTGAAATAATGCATATTCAGAGCAGCTTATCTTAGCCATATGAAAATTGTCAGGCTTTCAGGGTATTGCAACTCTGAAAAGTTCATTCTGCCTGATGAAACCCATGAATAATATTAATCACTTATCTTAGAATGCAAACTTCGGCGTGGTCTCAATGTGTCAGAAGCAAACTAAACCCTGCTCCTCTTATTGTACAGCATGAGTAGAATAATTAATTGTATCAGTAGAGCGGTTGAAACTGGCATGGCACTCACTTATCATATCAATATGGTAGCAGCTGCTTATTGCCATAAGCCAGAGTACTGCTTGAGTGAATAATGGAAATGTTCTTGATATTACTTTTTAACATCTATGTCATGCATTATTTTTCCAAGATGGATAACCCTACATCTAGAAAGGAATGTTGCCATCATCTCTCGGGATAATAGGATATATAATCAGCTGTCACCACAAAGGGTAGTCCTAGCATTCTTCATGTTAAACAATCTCTATGCTCAACTTATATTGTTTGTAAGGTTTTTAACCTGGAAAGAGTGGTTATGGCAAGCAAAATTGGCATGTATTCAACCTGCTTACTTTTTTACTCTTAAATGTATGGGCTATATCGAGAGGGCTGGGGAAATAATGTATAAAGCATTGTGTGTGTGTGTGTGTGTGTGAATTTCGGCCATCCAGTTATTGGTGTACCACAATTCCTAACATCCCTCCCCTACTGCTCATGCTGGCAGGAACTGTTAGGAGATCATTAGACACCATTGGAGAACTATTATACACAGTATTTCTTAACATTGTCAACTCAGCCCTAACCTACAGTTAGGAGATCATACTAATCTCTCAACAAAATATGAAGGCACCCTCTTTATCTAATAATGGTATTTCAAATTTCCTCCTCCATATCCTCTGCAAATGATCTATCTTCTGATCAAAGGATGTAGATTTATAGGCTCGGTGCTAAAAAAAAAGAACGGCTCTGAGATCTATCAAACTTGTTGAAATACATTTATATAGATTTTTAACTACACAAGAAAACAGAGCCCCGAATGGATTTCTAACCCCATCAAACTTCAATGATACCTCTTTCCAATCTCCTCTCCACATATTTGATGTCAGATGGATGAAAAGACCATGTCTACATCTGTTACAAATCATCCTTTCAGGTCTCATTTCTACCTACATCACTTTGATTTAAAATTTATGCAATCAAGATGCTGAATTATGAAGCATAATTTATGTATGTGATATGTTACAGATTACGTGGATGGGCCTCTTGTGGGCATCAATGATTCAATGTTAGGGAAACCAAAAGAAATGGGAGGGGGATGGAAGAAAGAGTTATCCTAGGATAACTGCAATTATTGTACCTACATATGCATAGTATTAATTGACAATAAGGTAGACAGATGTCATGGCCGAGAGTGTAGCTTGATAGTAACACACATGCTTTCCATACTAAGAGCTCCTCATTTAATTGACAAATTCATTATGGAGAAAAACTCTAGCATGAAACTAACTGTGGAGAAGTTGCCAATAAAACATTCTTTTTATTATCAATCTTTGTTATAAACTAACCCAGGGGTGGGTAATTACGGCTCCTTCATGACTCGTGGACTTCAACTCTCAGAATTCCTGAGCCAGCCATGCTGGCTCAGGAATTCTGG
>JAEANM010019012.1:0-10407 GCA_017656035.1 Myanophis thanlyinensis | reverse complement strand
AGAGAGAGAATTTCTTAGAATAGGATACAGCATAGATGCTTGATCCTGTGCTTGTCACTTGTTCACTTCTTGCCTGGTTTAATGTAATTTTTTCTAGATGTGGTAACTCTTCAACTCTATCTAGAAATTTTAGGACCTTGCAAAATATGACAGCTCATGTGGTTACTGGAAAGGCTTGCTACTGCTACAGAACATTGCTATTACAGAAAATTCAGAAGATTGTTCATCACTATATAAGTATTAGTTTGCAGAGTGACTAACCTGGTCCTTGTCCACAAACCAGTTTGCTTCTGAATGCAGTTCGAAGTCCTGGTGGTTACTTTTGGAGTTTGGGGCCAGGTTACTTACAGGATTGCTTCTCCCTGGAAGTCCAGGTGTGGGATGGAGCCCATCCCCTGATTATCTCCAGAGCTTTTTTTCAATCTCCAATAGCTGTGCATTTATTCTCTGCTAATTTTTATACATGTTTGCACACACCTTATATTAAAATTGTGAGCATTGAGAGTGATGCACTTGAAATAGATGTCCATATAAATCAATTGATTAAATAAATAAATGGTGATTATAACTTTAAATAAGGCATGGAAGAACAAATCAGACATCAGTCCAGAAGTTCGCTGTAAAAACATTAGATTATTTTATATAAAGAGGATGGTATGGGTGGCTTTTAAAGCTAAAGTATGCACCTGAGAGGGGAAAACAGATCACTTCTTATCTGCTAAAATTGTTTTTCCACAGCATTTTTCTCATAGTTGGTATCCACTGTGGAAGTAATACCCCTGCGAATGGTATGGTGAAACAGTTGGCTTGATGAAAATTAGCACAGGTGGTAAGGCAGGGCTAAGCTTCCTCAATTCTTTTAAGCCGACTTTCACTTACACACCTGTGTATGAATTTGGAATGAAGACATTATGTAGCCTGCATCTCTGACAAGATCAGCCTGGTCCCCATGCGCCATCAGCATGTTTTTTTTAGGACTTCTGCTCACTCTATTTTCTCAGTTTCCATTGCAGATAAAAGTAGAAGCTTGATTCTTTAGATTTTTAAGACTAATTTCACAGATATGGCTCCCCCAAAGAAGTTTATCTTGGCGGTTGGTAAAAATGTTAAGAATTCTTCCCCCCCCCTTTTTTTTTATTTCCCATTCACTATACCTAGGACTTTTTGAGGCAATGGAAACAAATGAAATTTGCAATATAGCTTCCACAGAATTCCACTGATGAATACAAAAAGGATGGGTGGCTGCAGTAGCATTACTTAGTATATAATGTACAGAGCCTGATAGATGTGAAAGGCATTAATGGATATATTGATGCCCATGAATACCACAGTGTAGATCAAAACATCATATTGAGGTTTTTTTTTCAGTTTTGAACTAAATAAAACAAATAGCTTAATCAGTAAAGGAAACCAATATTTATCCACCTTGTAACCACAGAAATAATATTGTCTCATGATCATGAAATGTCAGTTATGAAAGCCTCTAGACCAAACGATCCACAAAATGTTGTCTTGCACAGTTCTTTTAAATTGACTTGCACTTTACTGACTTTGTATTCTTTATTTTCCATTGTTCTTGCATTTGTCCTAGTTCTTAATGTTGTTGAAATTCTGCACTATATATTAATGCATTTTTATTGTAGATTTTTAAGCATGTCATGATTTCACACACACGTGCATACACACATCTATCAACTCACAATGGACCAGCATAGTAGATTGCCATCTATAGCCTTCAATAAATAGGTTTTCATATGGCAATGAATTGATTCAGGCTGATCGTCATCAACTTCATCAATATGTAAGTAATGTATATCATCTTTGCCTTGATGCTTTCGTAAGGCATGAAACAGACTGAAATATCAGAAAAACTGGAACCTTCCTCCCCTCTCTGCAATCAAACATTCAAAACCTTGAAAAGAGATGAGTTAGACTGTGCCATAGGGTTATTTCATTAGCATCTCAAAGCTGAAAACACAGAAAGAACGTTAGTTTGAGATGCTTAGATAGTGATCCAATTAACTTGCTTTTACTTCTTCTAAGAAGCTAATCCAGTAAGAAGCACCATCTTGACCTTTTCAGTGCCTCTCAGTTTGTGAGTTTTGCTTTTCTTATTGTAAAAACAATTTGGAACATAGACAGCATGGATTGTTTTAATTCTGTTTGAGTTAAAATGGTGTGGCTCTCTATAAAAATAGATTATGCCCTGCAATTATAAAAATAATCTAACATTGGTTAAGCACGCTAGTATGGCATTCCATCATAACCAATTCTATTTCATCCAATGGTGAAAATAAATTTTCACAGCAAGGTATGTCTGTATTGAAGATTTCCCTGATATTTGTTCAGTGCTGAAAGATTACATCTGGGTCATGTCAGATATATAGAAAAAAATCATAAAGAAGAATTTTCTTCATTTTGGATTAGAAACTATGTGTAGAGATCTTCATATGAAATATAAACCTGCAAACCCCCCCATAGCTGTGCTATGCTTCAAATAACATCATTCCAAAACATTATTAGTCAAGCTATGGGGAAGCCATTTGGCACTCTGAATAGTTTCTCTTCTGTCTTTTTGTTTCCTGCTAGAAAAAACTGAGTTTCCATAATTTAGATTATACAAAAGTTTAATTTTTCATTATAAGTTTAGGTAAATATTTTTAGTGGAGTTTATGTGGTGATGTTACCTACCCTGGTAATGAAATGTTTGGAAACCAACCTACAAGCTTGGAGAATGAACCTCCACCCTCATCCTCCACCCGGACTACAGATATCTGCCACCATCACAATTCCTTCAGTACTGGGATACACTATTCAGCTGGCTCTAAAGATTTAGACTAATTTAAAATAAACAACTATTATCTGATCTTGTTTTTATCATTTGTAATTTTCATGTAGTTCATTCTACCTTTCTCAATTTCCAGATATTGTTGAATATGTATAGAATATATATAGATATAGTGCTTTGATCTGAATAGTAGTAGGGTAAATTTCTCTTTTCTTTTTTATTAGTTAACATTTTGCCCTTTTCATTGTGCAGCTGTTCTCTACTTTTTCTCCTCTTTGCAATTATATGGAAGTGTGCCTTTATATTCCTTTCATTGGAACTGCTGTCTATCTTGAGAATATTTTACTTTTATTGTTTCCTGCCAGAGCATCTAGTTTATCATTGCTTTTAATTGATTAAAGTCCACTTTTTTTAAAAAATTCCCAAGATATATAATTGACTCGGCTTAGTTTTAATTTTCCTTAAAATTAAGAATTCCATATACCAATATGCAACTGCTGTTCTAACAAGCAAATTCTCTATGGAAACCAGACCACTGGAGTTTAAGGCAGGTTCATAGTATCAAACTATTCCTGGTATTTCTATATTTCACATTGTTCCCCATAGTGTTAGGAAACAAAGAACACAGCATGCTGGTATGACCCATGGATAGCATCACACATCAAAACATTATGCTGTACTAACAAAGACAAGGCCACAAGATGATATTCTTAATAATCCTTCCTCTTTTCGTTGCATATCTGGCACTAATTTATAGAATTATTTACAATATATCTTTGGCAGTAATTTCTAATAGACCCCACATCACCAATAGACTCACTGGCTTTTTAGGCTTGATCAAGAATGTGGGAACATCTTTGTAAAACATTTCATCCCAGAAGATGCAAAACATTGCTTCAGAAAAAGATGTCATCTGCTTCTCAGAATAGATGTTAAGTTCTGTGGGTCAGCAGCTTAGAAAATCACCTGAAATAGAGCTAACCAAACAGTGACACCCATGCTGAAAGAGCAGCTCAGTTTCCCTGACAAGCTACTAATGACACTTTCTACATCCTGTAATAATAAGGAAGAACAAGGCTCTCAAAACAGCATGACTTTGAAGATACTGCATGGTCATTCATACAGTATCTTCTACACCATAGCTGCCAAGATTTTACCACAAGAACCAACATAGCAGCCAGTGTGCTGTTGTCTAGATAAGAATTAACAGGGCTTCTTTCAGAGATGACCTAGCAAAGTAATTCTGTGAAGTCTCTTAAAGAATAAACAGAGCAGTGAAGTTACTTTTCTCTTTTCTCACATACAGATTGCAACTCCCTGCCTTATCCATTAAATGCAGAACAGAACCTTCAAATTGCTACTATCTGAGGAAATCACTTACAAAACAAGAAAATTACGTGAGGATATCCATAAATAATATGTAAAGCATAAGCAATGGCAAGTTATTTGAAGATCTTACAATGAGGAATCGGCAAACATTTTATATCATGATAACATTTCAAGAATTTGTTGATTGACAATGTATGCATGTGACTACCCCAGTGCAGTGCCCTAAAGGGAGCCAATAAATCTGGGAACAGATACAAGTGTACGTTTCAAGCTATGTATATTCCAGTGAAATTCTTCTTTATCTTCTCTTTATCTTAAGTCCACTTAACAGAATGAAAAAGATGATCTTATGGAATCATAATTTAACTTAAGCAATCCTTGTATTAGTGGGCCCTCTAAACAATCTGTGCTTTGGACAGGAAGCCTTCTAAGGTGTGACACTGTTCTCTGCCAGATCGAAGTTCATCATGGTCAACATGTCATCTCATTTCAGAAAGGGAAACTGATAAAAAGAATGCCAAAATCCACCAAAAATATACACATTAGCAGATGCTCTGAAACAAAACGAATGTATAGGAATTGATTGGTTATGTGCTATCAAGTGTCAACTCTTAGCAACCACATAGATTTTTTTTCCTCATGACAATCTATTTTAATCTAATCCTTTAGGTCTTTCAACATTCTACCATGACTGTAACCAACTCCATTCAGCTTGCTATTTTGTTCTTCCTGTCTTTATTTCTGTCTTTTCTATCATTTGAATCTTCTCTAGAGAGCCTGGCTTAATGTAATGCTTCATAGCTCCATTTGTTCATTTTCTTGCATGGAAGGAATGTAAAGTTTTTCTTTATGCTTTATTGATTGACTAGAAGTTCAAGACTGCCTCCATTTTGAATTCTGATATAGAAGACAACTGATGGTTTTCAATGCTACTTGAGAGATCCATGGCGTTAAACACATTTCAGGACACTGGTATAATGAGGAATCAGTTTGTCAGTGGCAAAACGTATAAATGATACAACCACTAACCAGTGTGAAGACAAAACCCAGAAAATAGCTTAGCTGATCTTTGTTATTCAGGGGAGAAGGAGCAAATCCTTGATTGAAATACTTAGAGTGGATGGGTCAAAACTGCAAAACACAGTGAGCCTCATTCTGTCACTTCTCCCAGAGAAAGATGGATTGGGGATAACCTTGCATTGTAAGTCCCACACCCCTTGCTTTTTTCTCATTTTCACATAATGCTGGTGAGATCTTTTGGAATTTCAGATTCACTTGGATAGATCCAAAGGATTGGACACAGGAAGACATTACATCTAAATGTATTTATCAAGTACACATTGTAAACCAATCAGCTTCAATGGACAAAACTGGAAAATGACTTAGATTTCTGGTGAGTGACCTATTATGAAAAGAACAAGCTCTTCCTGTTTGCTTTGCAAGCTGCAAGATAGCAAACTTCCCACTTTAACCCTAGTTAGATCATTATTTTCCACCAATACCTGCTAGACACTAAACATAAAGCTACTTTTTTTTGTAGCTAAACTAAGCAACTCTAGGGTGTCACAGGGAAAGAAGCTGAAGGGGCTATAAAATTTGCCCAATGAATGTAATCCTTTTGTAAGTCAAATCAATGAAATTTTCTCCTCGCTACTTAGACTCACAGCAGCTGGTCCAGGAAGAATTTCTCCAATGCTATAAGTATTAGACTTTCTTTAATAAACTTTAATTAATTGTAGTCATCCTGATGTCTTCTCCTGCATGGATCCTCTTTGACAACTGACCCCAAAGTTAAATTCAGCAACAATCTAGATGCTCCAAAACAGAACTTTCCATTTATCACCCATCCTTCTATTTTCTATTCAGTATGTAAACTTTGCTTAGGAATTGCTTTGTTTCTATGTCTAATCCCATTATGTTAATAAAAGTAGCTAGAATTGCCAGAAGCTTCTACTGAGAGTAACTTGAAGTAGTCCCTCGACTCAGTGATTATACCAGAAAGTACCAATGATCAGTGGCTGCATAGAGAGGAATTGGCTTGGCCTTGGGCTACACACAGCTCAGTCCTTGGATATTTCTTATCCTATACCTGAGGACCTAATTTTTTTAAATAAGACTATTCTGAACCAATGATGATTAATAGTTAAGAATTGGGTTTAATATTTATCATATTAATGTGAATCTATATTTCTTACAGTTTATACTTACAACTTCATAACCCCCCTTTTTTTTCTTCCATTTTCTATGCAACATTATTCCAGACAAACTTCAAATGACTTCTTGGTTTACAATCTGAATATGTATTTGTGGATGGGTGAGTGAGTGGGTGGTTGTATTAAAAAAAATGTGTACAAGGAAATTTTGCCAAACAAGCATAATTCAACTTCAGAACTGTGTTAATGAAAATAAGCTCAAAAGCAAAGTTTTGATAATCTCAGTTCAAATTTCAAATTTAAAGTTGTGCTTCAAATTCAAAGTTCTCTGTTTTAATTTCCCAAGATGAACTTGGCTGCAGATCTGTGTGCATTAGCATTAATATTATAGCTTGTATAGTCTTAAAAACAAAGAACCATCAGTACTATGCCAGTTACCTTCTGTGAGTGTCATATAATGATAAACATTAGATACATAATAACTGTATTAGCACTTTCATTTTTATTCTTGAAAGAGATTGGCATAGCCTGTGAGAAGATATGAAACCAACTAGCCCAAAATGAAAGAGAGACAAGGAAGAACTCATTGCCATTTCTTTCAGACAAGTAGACAAGCAGTCCTTGACTTACAACAGTTCATTTAGTGACCATTCAAAGTTACAATGGCAACATACATTTTGGGCTCAATTGTGGTTGTAATTTGAGAACTACCTGTATTTTCTCTTCCCCTCCTTAATCAACAAAAGGCTACCATAACACCTGGCTATAATAACCTTGATAATAATCACAGTCACTTGTGTAGGCTGCCATTTTTCCTAACAGTATGAGTCAACATTATCCAGCTCAAATCCTTCAGAAGTGCTAGATTTTTAACTCCTAATTGTCACACATGAAATAACTTGCCATATTGGAAAAGGTTGCTATATATTTACATTATGAAAGGACAGCCGTGAAGGAGAAAGGAAATGTTGTGTAGCACCTGATGGTTTATAGAGCATCCCAGACTTAAACTGAATTATTGATAAATTCCATTTTCACAGGAAATATTGGGCAGAGGATAGGTCAAAAAGGAAAAGGTGATCTAGTAATTTCAGTCTTTCCCAGAAGACACGAATGTGAGCATGTTGTAGTCTGAAATATTAGAAAAGCATCTGATTGTCTATCTCAGAAGGGTGAACTCTAGCAGAAAGGCTCAGCATTCTACTAAATGAGAGTTCCCAGGATTCTTTGTGTTAAGCCATAATGGTCAATCTAGTGTAATGAAACCAATTTAAATGTATAACACAGATAGATTGAGTTTTTAGATGCAGAAGCCTGGCTGGAGTGTACAACTGTTAAGAGCACTTTTGTAAATTCTGAGCTCTATAGGTAAGTCCTTGTTTCCTAGGTCTTTAAAAATCAATTTAATTTGTCATTTACTCGTCTGTGTATACTGCTCCTTTTGGTTATGTATCTTTTAGCAATGGATACTTACAATTTTTTATGATTTTTTTTTTAAATTGTAAGTTACTTTAATTCACTTCTTGTTTTGGGACAACAAAAGAACAAACTTTTATAAACTAACAAATCAATCAGAGATTACATGGACTAAGAGCTGAACATAGCACTGTGTGGTCTTTAAGCTCTAAAAGAATTATTCTCAGTAGCTCCATGAAGTTGATTAGGAATGGTTTAGAACAGCTGCTAAATAGTGCTACAGCAGCCTTCCCCTAACTCGTATCCTGTAGTTGTGTTGGACTACAGCTCTCTGTTCTCCTTATGTGCTTTACATAGAAAGGGTCTGCTTTCAGGCTGACAGATCTGGAGAGCACCAGGTGAAAGTATTCACAGGCTTTCCCTTTAAGATAAACTCTTGGTAAAATTCAGCAATAATCCAACCTAAAGATTTGACATTCCTCAAAAGTTTTAGGGGTCCATAATTACTTTCCATGAAATAGAGTTCAATTAAAGCAAGAATATGTGCAGCGGCCCTGAATAGTCAATTTAATTTTCTTTCTTGGTCTCAAATAACCTGAATCAGTCGGGCTTCCATATGTGGTGCAGAGCTTATCTGTTTGAATGGGCCTTCTGGGACAAATGAGGTGAAAGGGGCATAAGAAAACATAGGTTGGGGATTTTATTTTGCCTGTGTGTTTGATTATTTCCCTGCTTTTGTGTGTGCACACATTCTGCCTTCCTGATCAACAGCATCAAATTACATTTCAGGATTCTTTCTATTGCTGCATTACACACACACTACACTTTTCAGACATAAAAATTTAGTGACAAGACTAGAGGACAAAGGGTTATTATATTTTGATAGCAGCTATTATCTATTTCCTTTCCATTTATTTAAACTCAGGAAGATCTGCAGGTTATTATTCATAACTATCTCATTTTTCCTCAAGCATGACATAGCATTTTAACCTTAGAACAGCCCCATAGGTAAACTATGCAGAAAATAGATATTCACACGCCCGGCTTCAGTCATATTCAAAGTATATGCTAGGCTATGTTTAGCTAGAAACAACACTTATCATGTTAAATTACTTCAGTATTCAGTCATTGTGCTTGATATGTAGCTGTTTCAGAAGATGGAATGAAGCACAGGGATAATTTAATGTCTTAAAGTTTTGTCTGCTTAAGAACCATGGATGAGAGAATTCTATAGTTACGTTATTATTCAACAACAAATACTGCTTTTGTACTATAATCTTTTCTAGAATTAACAATATTTATAAGCAATATAAAATAAGTAAAATACTAGCATAGGTTTACTAAATTTCTTCCCAATCCAATTTAACCTATTCAGATTAGCAATGTATAAAATAATTCCACAAATAAAAGAAGAAATCCACAACAGTATTCTGTAATAACCTGTAATAATATATTTGTTATCTGGGCAAGATCCTTCTACAATCCTTCTATGATACATTAAAGGGTAACAAAGGGACAATTCAGGAATTCATTAGAAACAAAACAGACAAAACAATTATCTCTTTCAAAAGGGGAAGCTTCCAATTAAGTATATAAGAATCTTCGCAATATCATTTTTTGAGTCTGAAAATGATAGAATGGCATTGTTATTCCATTTTTATCTGGGCCACTGCCCAACTAATTGTATATATAATTGTATAAATAAGAAGAATATTAAAGGTGACACATAACACACTAGAATGTAACACATTTTAATATTATTAAGGATTAAACAATCACAAAAATGAACCCTGCACTGTAATTGTCTCTCTTTGGGGTAATGCCCAGCAGGCTCTTCCTTCCATACTTTCTACTTATAGAATCCCAGTACCTCAGTGAAAAGTGAAGTCTGAACGGCCTCCTGAAAGGCTAGAAGGAGGGGACCTGCTGAATCTCTGGTGGGAGGGTGTTCCAGACAGTAGGGGCAACCATAGTAGAGGCATGCTTCTGAAGTCCCTCTAGATGACAAGATTTCAAGGAGGTGATCTGAGGCATGCCCATGCTATCTGATCTAGTGGGGCAGGCGGATATTCTTAGGGAACAAAATCCTACAAATAACCAGGTTTTGTGCCATGTGGGGATTTTCAAGGTGACAACCAGTATCTTGAATTGCACTTGAAAGAAAACTGGAAGCCAGTGTAGCCCATGCTACACAGGTGTAAAATGGGTGAGCCTATGGGCATTCATCACTGTGCACACCACTGCATTCTGAACTATGTATAAATTTCAAGAGCAGCCCATATAAAACCCATTGAAATAATCCAGCTATTAGATAACTATGGCATGAGTGAACATGAACAAGGCCTTTCCTGGTACAGAAAAGGGCATAACTGGAGTACAAGATTCTCAGTGTCAGTGATTCCCAACCTGTGATACAACTAGATTGTCCCTGGTATGAGCAGCACTAATAGAAATTAGTGAAAGCGCCCCTTTCTGGATCGGGGTGCCCTTCGCACAGTCACTTCTGCTCTGGTAACCTCCCGTCTGGACTATGCCAATGCTCTCTACATGGGGCTCCCCTTGAAGACCATCCGGAGGCTGCAGTTAGTTCAAAATGCGGCTGCGCGGGTAATTATGGGAGCTCCTCGGAGCTCCAATGTTACATCTTTCCTGCGCGAGCTGCATTGGCTTCCTGTGGCCTTCCGGGTGCAATTCAAGGTGTTGGTGCTCACCTTTAAAGCG
>JAEANM010019011.1:0-12481 GCA_017656035.1 Myanophis thanlyinensis | reverse complement strand
CAAGGTGGTCCCTATTTTTCTACTTGCATTTTTTACATGCTTTCGAACTGCTAGGTTGGCAGAAGCTGAGGCAAGTAGGAACTCACTCCATTACACGGCTCTAGGGACTCGAACTGCCAAACTGCCAACCTTTCTGATCGGCAAGCCCAGCGTCTTAACCACTGAGCCACCGCTTATCCTTTTGAAGACATAGCTATCATCAAAAATAGCTTCATGATTCTAAAGAAAAACCAACATTTCCACAATCTCTGGATAAAGGTTGTTGAAGGAGTTTTTTTTCCCCACTTGAATTTGACAGTATTTTGGCTGTGGGAAGACTGGTTCTCTTTTTTTCTGCTATTCAATTATTTTTTATTAGCTGACAATGGCCCAATAAAATAGAAATATGTTGGGAAATGTAAAATCTGTCCCCTGGAAATACTACGGAATGTATTCTAATTGATTCGTTTTACCAGTCCAAATGAAAAATAACTTCTCTGATAATTTTAGATACTGAAGTATAGGAATCCCTTCTTGTGTGGGATGTGAGACAATAGTTTTTAATATCCACTTGTACAAAAAGTCGGTGTCAGCGTTCCCACGACAGCTATAACCAGTTCAGAAAATGGCTTTTTTCAGCCAACAGGTTAAACTTCTGTGATGAACACATCTATTTTAAACCTTATTTTACCTTTTTATTTTAATAGCCAAGCCTGAGATCCAGTCCTATCCGCAAAAAAAGAGATAAAACCACTGACCTATTTTTTAATTATTAAATAGCTTATTGATTATTTTAAAAAAGAACTGTGCAGGCATTCTACAAAGGTGCTAGACGAGGTAAAGGGAGAATTGAGCTCCAACCTTTCTTTAGATACAAATGCCACCTAAGTCGGTGATGGCGAACCTATGGCACGGGTGCCACAAGTGGCACACAGAGCCATTTTGATGGGCACACAAGCTGTCGGTCAACTTACTTCCAACTGAGCATGCACATGCAATTGTGCATGCATGCATGCACGATTGCAGAAACCCAGTTGATCTTCGGGCATCTGCTGTGCATGCATGCGATTGCAACAGGAAATCCAGCTGGTCTTTGGAGCTCTCCTGTGCATGCACATGCGATTGCTCATGTGTGTGTGTGAGTGTCTGGGTGCAGCGCACATGCATTGCATGTGCAAAAGCTGCATGCATACGCAGATGGTGCAGTTGCATATGCAGCACATGTGGAGACAAGTGCAAACAGCATGCACAAAGCACATATTTTTCAGCACTCAGTAAGTAAAAGGTTTGCCACCACTGACCTAGGTGGTTTTGGGCCATCTACAGGCAGCCCCAAATGTATGCTGTTAAGTGAGTTTTGCCCCATTTTACGACCTTTCCAGCTACAGTTCTTAAGCGAATCACTGCAGGTGTTTTTAAGTTAGTAACCTGATTTTTAAGTGAATCTGGCTTCCACGTTGATTTTGCTTGTCAGAAGGTCGCGAAACGGGATCATGTGACCTAGGGACCCTGCAAGCGTCATAAATATGAACCAGTGGCCAAGCGTCTGAATTTTGACCATGTGACCATGGGGTTGCTGCAACGGTCGTAAGTGTGAAAAATGGTCATAAGTGGCGCAGTGGTTAGAGTGCAGGCTACTTTTGCTGACTGTCGGCCGACTGCAATTTGCAATTTTAGTCTCACCGGCTCAAGGTGGACTCAGCCTTCCATCCTTCTGAGGTCGGTAAGATGAGGACCCAGATTGTTGGGGGCGATAGACTGAATCTGTAAACCACTTAAAGAGGGCTGTAGAGCACTATAAAGCAGTATATAAGTTTATGTGCTATTGTTATTTCTAAGAAAAGGATTAGGGAGACAAAAACCATGGTGGTGCAATGGTTAGAATGCAGAACTTCAGGTTAATTCTGCCAACTGCCAGCAGTTCGATTCTCAGCAGGCCCAAGGTGGACTCAGCCTTCCATCCTTCCAAGGTCGGTAAAATGAGGACCCAGATTTTTGGGGACGACAGGCTGACTCTGTAAAACTGCTTAGAGAGGGCTATAAAACACCATGAAGCAGTATATAAATCTAAGGGCTAGTGCTATAAGTCATTTTTTTCAGTGCCGTTGAAACTTTGAATGGTCACTAAATGAACTATTGTTGTAAGTTGAAGACCACCTGTACTCTTCACTGAGGTAGGGAAGTTAAAAAAAAAACTATCCCAGAAGAAGATACTGGCAAATCTGAAAATGTTGCCAAGGAAACAGCATAGTCCTGTTATTACGGACCTTTAATTGATAAAAACAATGCTGTTACATAATACTATTATTTATAGGTTACAGGATTCAGTACTCATTTATTAATTCCCAGCTTTGAACGCTCTGAATAATGCGAAGCACGCAAATAGTATTTAGTAAAACCAGCAGCCCATATCTATCATGCTCTGTTCAGGCTGGGAATCTGTATGGAAATATACAGGTAGTCCTCGACTTATGACCACAAATGGTGCTGAAGTGACCCTGGAAAACTGCAAATGTCAGAAATACACGCTGGTTGCCAAGTGCCAGAATTTTGATCATATGACTATGGGGATACTGTGACAGTCATAAGTACAAGGACCGGTTGTAAGTCATTTTCTTCAGTGCCTTTGTAACTCTGAATGTCTGCTAAACAAGTGGTTGTAAGTCAAGGACGGCCAATATAGAATATTCTTCTTATACAGGTAGTCCTGAACTTACGGCCACATTTGAGCCCAAAATGCATGTTGTTAAGAAATTTGTTAATTTTGCCCTACTTTAGGACTGTTCTTGCTGCATTTGTTAAGTGAATCACCACAGTTCTTAAATTAGTAACACGGTTGTTAAGTGAATCTGGCTTCCCCATTGACTTCGCTTGTCAGAAGGTCGCCAAAGGGGATCACATGACTCTGGGACATAGCAACTGTCATAAATCTGAGTCACTTGTCAAGCATCCGAATGTAAGTCACGTGACCATGGGGATGCTGCAATGGTCATAAGTGTGAAAAATAGTTATAAGTGACTTTTTTCATTGCCGTCGTAACTTTGAATGGTCATTAAATAAACTGTTGTAACTTGAGGACTATTTATTTATTTATTTTATTCAATTTACGGTATAGACCGCCTCTCTCCCAAAAAGGGACTCTGGGCGGTGTACAACCAGCTAAAAACAGGACATAGAATAAATAGAATTAAAAACAAATTAAAAATTAAAATTAGATGGTTGTCAAATTAAAAATTATAAAAATTATAAAATTTAAAACAATTATTACCATCCCCAAATAAATTAATGCTGGGCCAGACCAGCCTGTTTGAACAAATGTGTCTTTAACAAGACCTGGCAATGCCTAAGAGCAGAAAAGTAGAAGAAAGAGAGGCACTAATTCTGGCTGCATACTTAAGAACAAATGCATACCCCCCCACAAAAAAACCACCCTTAAGTACAAATGCATACAAAGCAAGAACTGAGAAGTCAGCAACAGATAGCAAATGCTGCCTCTGCAAAGGGAATGAAGGAACAGTGGACCACCTAGTTAGCTGCTGCAAGAAGATCACACAGATCGACTACAAGCAGTGACATGACAAAACAGCCACAATGATGCATTGGAGTAGCTGAAAAAAAAAATAGTTTGACTGCAAGCAAAAACTGGTGGGATAGACTTTGCTTGCAGACAAGTGATAGAAAAGGAAAAAGCTAACGTGCTCTGAGATTTTGAATTCAGACAGACAAGCATCTGCCATATAACATCCCAGACTTAAAAATTGCTGGTAAGCAAAACAAAAAAGTCTAAAGATAATGGAGGTGGCAGTATCTGGAGGCAGCAGAGCAGAAGAGACAGAACTGGAAAAAAATCAGAAAATAAAAAGACCTGAAAATTGAAGTAGAACAACTGCGACAAGAAAGCAAAGATAGTATCAATATTAATAGGGTGCAATCCTAAAACAATTGGAGTATCATTTAAATACCATCGGCATTGACAAACCCAACATCAGTCAATTGCAAAAGGCAAATTTACTTGGAACAGCTTATATCCTGCGAAGAAACCTTTTGAGGGAAGCCACTCCTCTCCTAGAAAAGTGAAATATTTTAGGAAATGTTTAAAAAGGCAGAATATTATATTTCCCTAGACGAGAAATTGAGAAACATGCTCTTGGAGACAGAAACTCAGAGCCTCAGCTCCCTGCCTCCCTCCCCAAGCAGTTACTGAACTGGGGCAGCTTTAGAAACGCATATTTGGAAATCCATTACAGCTTGAAGCAAGGTCTGGCTCTGAACAAAGGCAGGGCAGGGCAGAGCCATTCAGCCACAATAGGAATTGCCCAACAAGCCCCTTCATTGCACCACCCAGCAAGCTTCAACCAAGCTTGACTCAGATAGCCCATAAAGTTAGCTTTGACCCCTACATCAGCCAATAGAATACATATTCTTGCACAGGAACAGGAAGTTCAAGTGCAAAGCCCAAGAGAGGATATAAATACCTCTTTCACACAACTCCATATGGTCAGCTACACTAGGACTATCTGCTTGATGGTTCTGCTTCATTAAACCATCTTTCCAATCAGCCTCCATGTTTCCACTGTCTTTGTCCCAGCTTGGAACTGAAACCGATGGACATTTCTTCCAACACTTTAACACCATCAAATAAGAACATTTCTTGAATTGCCTGAATTGCTATCACTGTTAAGTGCCTGTCAGTGCAAATGTATTTTGTTCAGTTTTGGTTTACAGTATGTGAACTAATCTTCTTGGCTTATGGAAAAGATGAGCAATCATTGACAAAAGTCTATTTCTATTGGAAGCAAAACTGTATGAAAACATCATCTTTATCAACCATGTTAGCCAACTGTCAGATTCAGTCCCAGAAGAGACAGGCTGAGGCAAGGTTGTATCTGGATCCTTCTTTAATATTTATATAAATTCCTTAAATATTAAATTAAAGAAAAGTTTCCGATCAGTGTGTGCTACCTGCTCTAACATATGTCAGTGAAACTTCGATACAATCGATACAAAAGCTATGAGCCATTGAAAGAGCCATGGCACAAAGAGCCATGGCAAGATACATGCTTGGCATTACAAGACAAGATAAGAGAACAAATGAAAATAGATAATATCATTAAGAGAGTAAAAGAATTGAAATGGAAATGGGCTGGTCCCAGAGCAAGAAGAACTGATGGCAAGTGGATCAAAGCTGTTATAGAAAGCATTGGAAGAACTTTCCCTGGTTTGTTCCCAGCTGGGACACACCACAGTTGCTGAGAAGAAATTAATGCAGAAGCAGCTGCCAGAAAGTGGAATTCTTTTAATGTAGGAAGGCAAGAAAAGTAGTGACACAGCTCGAGCATTCTGGCTTGCAAGCAAATTTTGAATTGTGAACCTATGTTTTTTATAAGTATTTTCCCTTTGAAGCTTGTGCAGCTTGATGAGATTTTTGTGGGTTTCTTTAGTCAATGTGATTGCTTTTAGTTCTATCTTCCTTCCTTAATGGTTTTAATCCTGTCCTTGCACCTTTGTCTTTCCTATTCTGGGGGTTAATCTTGTCAGAGAAGAGGAAAAGGGGGATTCTTGGTGAGCTATTATTAGTTAAGTGTTAAGTATTTTTAAGATCCCAGGCTTTGTTATTAGTAATAGCTTTTAGCAGTCTGCCCAGACTTCCAATTAGATCTGATTGTTTGCTCCAGTTTGCCTTGAGTTTTGTCGTTCAAAAGGGAAAAAACTGGTTTTATTCTCTGCACTATTTCAGAGGTTCCTGGCTTGTCTTATTTGGGGTGCACTTCCCATAAAAGGATCCCACTTGATAAAATGCATCCACAAAAGAAACCTAAAACAAGATGAATCGAGGACATCAGCAAGTATTGTGGGCCCAATTGTCAAAAGAAAGCTCAGGACAGTATGGGTTGGAAACATTCAGAAGAGGCCTTCATATTGCAGGGGATAGACAATGGCTAAGATGATGATGATGATGATGATAAATTCCTTAATTAGCTGTCTGTAAGGCTCAGAGCTACCAGTTTTCCTTTATGCAGATGCTACTGCAATCTTGTTCCTGGAACTTGTTGACCTTAGGAGAAGCCCAGTTCTACTGTATAAGGAAGAAGATTTGACCACCTGAGACAAATGCTGTGGAATTCTTATATGGCAATAAACCCCATAATTGCTGCAGAATCATGATAAAAATCAAACAAGTATTTTAAATATTTAGGAATCATGTTTCCAGCTTCTAGAAACAATAAGGCTCATGCAAATTATACTTCCAATAGGATTCATAAAAATGCAATAGCCATTTTCCCTCCCATCCGAGACAGAGGGGGCTCTTTATCCCAGCTGCTTTTAAATGGTTCGGTGAAAAAAATCAGCTATTATATTGGATGCAGCTGGGATCTGATTCCAGTTTTGTATCTTATTAAAAAAAAAAGTAGTCTGGGTTTATGAAAACTGTGTTTATGATAGCCAGATGTATTGTGCAGTGCAGCACTGAGATTAGAGGCAGATGCACGAGAATGGAGGCTAGAGTTTGGCTAGCAATCCTATATTTTGTGGCTACAGATTCACCTCATCCAGACTGGGTTTAAAGATTTAAAGTAAGATGATGGATACATGCAATAAGTAAAAAACCTATAACTGAACTGAATTTTGCTAGATTTGGGTTTGAATAAGCCAAAGAATTGATTAGATAATGGATATGAACTGAGCTATATTACAGTGTTTCCCTAGACACAGGGGGAAATACAGATGTTTGCGCCTGGAAATTACTTGTATTCTCTACTTTGGAATAAGTGGAGAACACAAATATTTTCCCGGTACAAGCATCTGCATTTCCCTCTGTGTCTAGGGAAACATTGTAATATAGCTCAGTTATAAACGACCTCATTTTAATACTCTGGCTACTTGGAGAAGATTTTTTTTTTTAAATGCCAATATTGCATAGTGACACCCAAGATCTGATTCAATCTATGAAACACCCTTTTTTTTTTTAGTCCGATGCAATGGTTGCTTCTTTACCCATTGTTAAAGAATCACCTAGATCGCCCTGGAGAATTTTAAGCAGGTTGCCATATAGCTGATCAAAATCCTAGTCACCTACGTGGCAAAATGTTAAGAAACAATTGAGATAATACCACAAGAAGGCCACCATTATGAGACAGAATGCTCATTGGCAATTTTGCTTAAGTATAAGAAATGGTGAATATTTTAAAATATTTTTTGTTTTATTTACTACATTGGATTCATGACCAATGATTGTAATAATATTTAATGTTAAACTTTGAACATATTTCCAGTTCTATATATATATCTAGATTCCAGAAGGTTAAAACCTGCCTAATAGTTTATTAAGCCTTTGCTTCTTAAGGCTTATGAGCCATGGTGGCGCAGTGGTTAGAATGCAGTATTGCAGGCTAATTCTGCAGACTGCGAGCAGTTTGATCCTGACTGGCTCAGGATTGACTCAGCCTTTCACCCTTCTATCAATAGAATTGATAGAATTTTATCCTCACCCTACATCAATAGAATTCAATCCCATCTTGAAGTAAATGTACACTTCCTTCTGCAGCACCAGAATTCAGTTCTTAGAGTGGCAAGGGTTTTATTGGCTGCCATCTCCATCAGAAAGGTAATATTATTTCGATCTTGATTCTGTTGATATTTTTTTTACCAGTTTTCTTTTATTTCTGGTAAACCAAATAGCAGAAGATTTCATTTTCTAAAGATCAGAATTGTGCAAGCCTGTGATATTCTATAGCAGTGAAAGTTGGACTTTAAAGAATCAAGATAAGGAAGAATATTGAGACTTTTGAACTGTGGTATTGGAGAAAACTCCTGATAATATCATGAGCAGTAGCCAAGACCACCAACAAATGGATCATTGGACAAATTAGTCTAGAGTTCTCACTCATGGAACAAATGATCAGACTCAGATTATCCTACTTCAGACACATTATGTAAAGATTTAGTTCTCTGGAGAAAGCTCAAATGCTGGGAAAGGTAGAAAGAAGGAAACAAAGACCTTGATCAGCAGAAAGGGGAATGAATTCAGTTCCTGTGCTGATGGATGCACCACTGGAAGAGCTAAATGAACAGGTTAGGAACAGATCATTGCATAGAAAATCCAAGTTATTGCTAAAGTTCACAATGACTTGATAGCACGTAATCATCATCTCTTTTATTTTCTAGTTCTAACCTTTGCATTTCTTGTTTTCAGACTTATTATATTATACATTATATTATATTATGGATTATATTACATTACATTATATTACATATTACATTACATTATACTACAGTATTTCATTTTGTTTACTTACCTGCTGTTCACAGACTCTGTTTACTACTAAATAAAATAAGCTAAGACAAAAGGAGGGAGGAAAGAAAATGCGTTTAAGACTAATAATTTGAAAGAGAAAAGTGCAGGATACTGGCCCAGTATTTTTCATGATTCTCTCTCCATGACAGCTCCTTTCATATGGAAAATGAACATATCAAAGAAGAAGCCTGGCCATCTCCCAGCTCTTTAATTTTTGTGCAGGATGGGCTGCATTAATAATGTGATACCCCACCCCTTCTATAAACTGGAATACTAAAGTTGAATTGAAAACGCTACTTTACTTTGCTACATGCAGGCCTTTCCCTACTCGTACCTTCCTACCAGTGGTGGAATTCAATTTTTTTTACTACCACTTCTGTGGGTAGTGGGCATGGCTGGGGGGCGTGGCTGGGGGGGGGTCATGTGACTGGGTAGGCAGTTTCTGCAAGCAGGGCAATAAAGATTAGTCTAGAAACAACCCCAGAATGTTTCTTTCCTGCCTTCCTGACAGGATTAACCCTGTAAAGTGGGAAAAAAAACAAAAGGAGATTTCTTCTAGCAACCGGTTCTCCGAACTGCTTAAAAAATTTACTACCGGTTCTAGCAAACCTGTTAGAACCTGCTAAATTTCACCTCTGCTTCCTACTAAATAAATATGTCCATGCAACTCCTTGTATCTGTCATAGCCAGATGACAGTGCCCACCTCATCCCTTATATAGTACTTAAATAGAAATTCTCTCTTTTTTTCCCATGCTGTCCAAGAGTAACCTCCAAGAATATAAAATTGAGGAGACTTTGCCGCCTATTACTTCGAAGGGAAGTCGAATGATTGGGGACAGAGACAATAGAGACAGAAGAGGCAGGAAAAGGATTGGCAATGGGACAGCAGGTCTCATGCCTGTAATTTTTGGACAATTCAAAGACGAATGGCAAGCACTTCAGTTCAATAGAGTTAACCTATCGGGGCAATGGGAGGCACGACAATTTAATGAATAAATAATAAGAAATTTTTAAAAAAATAAACAGCAGAAACAGTCCCAGAAAGACCTCAGTTGGTTATATAGAGTGCAACCGCAGAGCAAGACACTAGGCTCGAAAGCAGAAATCTGTCAGTTCTAGTCCCACCTTAAGCATGAAAGCCAGCTGAACTTTGGCCAATCCACCTCAAAGGGTTGTTGTTTTACATTACAAAAAAAGATGTTGAGGCTTTGGAAAAAGTGCAAAGAAGAGCAACTAAGACGACTAAAGGCATAGAGACAAAAACATATGAAGTACGGTTGCAAGAATTGGTTATGGCCAGTCTAGAGAAAAGAAGGACTAGAGGGGGACACGATAGCAGTAGTCCAGTATTTGAGAGGCTGCCACAAAGACAAGAGGGTCTACTTATTCTCCAAAGCACCAGAAAACAAGACAAGAAGCCATGGATGGAAACTAATCAAGGAGAAGAAGCAACCTGGAATTAAGGAGAAACTTCCTAACAGCGAGGACAGTTAACCAGTGGAACAGCTTGCCTTCATCACTGGAGATTTTTAAGACTGGACAACCTATCTGAAATAGTGTAGTACGGTCTCCTGATTGAGCAGTGGGTTGGACTAGAAGACCTCCAAAGCCCCTTCCAGCTCTATTCTGATTGGTTCTGTTGTGGGAAACATAGGAGGAGGAAGGAATATTAGGTATGTTTGCCATCTTGACTTATTTAAGAAAACAATTAAAATATGATATACTGGTAAATGAATAACAGAGAATTGAAGCAGCCCTACCAAAACTATGCACCTGAATGTCACACCTGACATTCAGAAATTTGGTGCCCGGGCTTTTTAAAGCTGGGGGTGAGAACAATTTCTCAGAGCCCCATCTGAAGTACAATTCAATATTGGAAACGATCAGACGGATCAATATTTTTCATTCAAAGCAGAAAATCAGATCAAAGCAGAAAATGTGATTTTCTTTTATTTTTTTGTGACATCAAATCTGTATTAAAGAACATATTTTTTTCCAGGATGATGTATCCATAATCTGTTCCTTCAGGGTACCCATCACTACTGGAGTGGAGTCCATGCATCTTGCTGCTAGTTGTCCTTGTCTCTTTCCTTCTACCTTTCCCAACAATAGACCTTCCAGTGGTGGGATTCAAATAATTTAACAACCAGTTCTCTGCCCTAATGACTAGCTGAACCAGCAGTTCTCCAAACTGCTTAGAAAGTTAACAACCGGTTCTAGCAAATAAGTGCAAACTGGCTGAATCCCACCTCTGGACCCTTCTCCAGAGAGCTAGACCTTCACATAATATAAAGTCTAGTGCTATTTTATTATTTTAAATTTTTGTGCACATGTGAGATAAATAGACAACTGATTTGCTGATTTAACTGATTGCTTTGCTAAGCAACTAATTCCCACAATACTGTCAATCTGTTTAATAAGGCTGTATTACTATTGTTCTTCTCATCTTTCCTATTGCCTATCTCCTTTTCTGCTTATGACAATAACTTTGTTGCTTGTATCTTTATGATTTATATTGTTTTATTTAGCTTCCTAATATGATTTATGTTGATTACTTATTTAGATCCTATGACTATCACTAAGTGTTGTATCTTATGATTTATGATGAATGTATTTTTATGATGACTATGATCATAATTTATCACTTACAGCTTTTATATACACTGAGAGCTTATGCACCGAAGAGAAATTCCTTGTGTGTCCAATCACACTTGGCCAATAAAGAATTCTATTCTATTCTATTTAAGTGAAACAAGAAAACATTTCAGTGATAGGATGCAGTATGAATAAAGAGTAATGTTTAAGAGGGGTTTCCAATTATCTCTCCCTCCCCAAGTTGCACAAATCCCTTTAAAAAAATCAGATTCACTATCTAAGTGACTCCAGAGTCAACACCACCCATATAAACACTGTAGCTTTTATTTGAATTCTTACCCCTAATTCAGTCACAAGGAAGAGAAGGGAAATCATGTTGCTTAATTATTACCAAGCAACAGAGATGATATTTAACATGCTTTAAATCCCAATAGTCTACTTCTTGCTTTCTTTATAGAAAAACTGAAGAAGCTGGGACTAATACACCAATCAATGATCTTATTCAGTATCAGACAGTTTTGTAATAGTTGGGATCACCCAGTGCACCAAACCTTCCAGTGACTTGTTTGACTTGTGCATCTTACTGTATGTTGTGTGAATCTAGCCACCAGGACTACTAAACAGCAATTGATCCTTGATCTCTCCCCCTTGACCAGTGCTTGGCATTCTGCTCCTGATGAGCTATTCTACACAGCTAGCTGATATTCTCAATAAAGGAGAACGTTTGTAGCTCAGGGTTGAAATGAGGAATCCTTGGTGGTCTTTAAGCTTGGTTGTTTTCTTGCAGATGTTTCATTACCCAAACTAGGTAATGTCATCAGGTAACATGCTAGTACTGGTGTTGTTACCTAGTTTGGGTAATGACAGTCCCTTACGTGCTCAGTCTTTCCAACCGGGTGCTGATAGGGAATGCTACCCTGAGCCATCACAAAAAGCCCTATCCTGCCATCTAAGCATGCAGGATTGTGTTTCTCTTCTTCTCTTATGACAAGGGGTGGGGGAGAAATCTAGCAATGCTCCAGTATTGACCCCACCTCAAATCCCACTCTCCCAGAGTGAAGTCATCCTGGTTACCATTGTTTGTTTACATTGCTCCCTGTGTTGGGCCTCTCCTGAACCCCCTACAGGAGGCGAGGATGGGATTCCGTGATGATTCACTTCATTTGGGGGGGGGGAGGAGGACAGTGGGAAGGAATTAGGCTTAGAGAGAAGGTCTTCCAATCAGATGCTCCAGCACCATTTGCTGCTTTGCCAAAATTAAGGAACCACACGTGTGGCTGGGCACTATTCCCATTCCCAAGGCTCAGCTCAGAGCATCACCATATGTCCCTTCTTCTCCTGCCACCTCCCTTCCCCCCCTCAAGGGAAGCAGAAGGAAGGGGAAGCCCAGAGGCAACAAAACTCCCAAGTGACAAGGAAGAGTGCCTCAAGACCAACAAATTCAAATCACCATCCTTAAGACCTGGCAACAACAACAACAACAACAAAGGTTATTTCCCCTGGTTGGCTCAAACCAACATATTTACAAGCTTGGAGGAAAAGCTTCTTTCCACAAGCAATACAGACACTTAACCAGGAACTACAAGCACACTCAGGACCACAACCAGAAC
>JAEANM010019010.1:0-12481 GCA_017656035.1 Myanophis thanlyinensis | reverse complement strand
GCCAAAGGGATTAATAACAGTCTTTTGTTTAAATCGCTTCTTCTTAGTGTTCAAAGTCAATAGTATTGTAAATATGGAAGAGAAGAATTTCCCCTTCCCTTCTTTTTCCCTGCTTCAAAAAGTTTCTTTGGGGATAGCATTAATCTTTAAAATCCAGATTCCAGGGTATTTTGCATAGATGTTTTTTCCGTAAATCCAGTCAATCAAGCTTTCTCCTTAGCAACTACCTCCTGCACAATCTTGTCCTGCCGGGTTCTTCTTTGAGGTGGCCATTTCTGACCACTGCTGCAACCGCCTTTGGGAAAGGGAAAACAAGGCGAGGAGGAGATTTGCGACTCTCCTTGACCCCACTGGCAGCTCCCCCATCTTCACCACCTCTGTGGGGTGGCTATTGTCCTGAAGCCAAATGGCTCGGGATGCTCCAGTGGTGAGCACAGATCGAAACTGCGCACGATCGCGGATTCCGACCTGTCTCCAAAGAAACCAAATAGGAAGTCTCGAAGAAATCAAACAGGAAGTAAAGTATTTTTAAAATATATAATTAGAGATACATTTTAGATGGAAAAGTAGGAGTTAATGAGATCAATACATACAATAGTAATAAATATTTAGAAAAGTAAAGAAGAGTTGTATAAGAAATGAAAGAGGATATAGAACGATTTTGAATATGTACCTGTATTAGTATATATGATAAATAAGATACAACAATTAAGGAATGAACTATGGATACCGTGACACAGAATGGACATGAATATATACAATGTTAATATATAAACTATTTTGAATATATACTAGCACTAATATACAATAAGTGAGATATAATGATAAAAAGAATGAACTAGGGACACTGTGTCATAGAATGGATATGAATATTTATAATGTTAATACATATGACTGTAATATAAGCTAAGAGATGGAAAATGGTTAATATAAGAAATTTTGAGTAGAAATATTAAGTTTGTATTGATAGATTATGTAAGTACTAAAAGAGGAATGGTATAAAAATTTACATCATTGTGATATAATTAATGTATTAAAAGATGCTCAGACACCATGCTATACACATAATGATATGTTGGGATTAAAAATAAAAAATAAAAATTGTTCAAAAAAAAAGAATGAAATGTACAAGACTCAGTACTTAATTCCAATACAGTACAATGTATTAAAAACAAAAGAAGCACCCTTCTCAATAAAGATTTAGATTAGTGAATTTGAGATTGACTTCTTTGTCCCCAGCTTTCAGTTTCAAATAATCTTGGAGGCAGAGGGAGAGGAGTGGGGAGGGAGGGAAGGAAGAAAGGGGGGGAGAAATATTTGCAAAATGGACACTTGTTTTTCCCTGAAATGTGTTTACTTAGCAGCTCTTAATTCAAATTTACTTATTGTTTTATTATTGTCTCACTTCCCTCTCCATTTTGAAGTGTGGCTTGTGGCAGATATACATGCTCGGAAAAGCAAAAATACCAAGTGTGATGTAGACACAGAGATCTGAAAGGAATTGTCATGTTTCCCCGAAAATACAACCTCCTCAGAAAGTAAATGCTATCTTGATTTTTACATGTGTTCCCAATACTCTACCCACCACCAAAATAAGCCCTAATTAAGCCTCTGCCCACCCAGGGTTCACAGGTAAAAATTAAGCTAAGGTGAGGATGGGAAGTGGAGCTGCCCTACTATTTATCTTTGGATAGTTGGAGCCAGGCCTCACACACCTTGGCCCATTTCTTCTGTAGCTGGCAAGCCTTTCCTGAAGGCCTCTGTAGCCAATAATAAAGCTCCAGATGGATCTGGAGCTGTGTAATCAGCTGCAGAAGCCTTCAGGAAAGCCTGGCTGCCCTTGCTGGCCAATGAAGTTCCTGAAGGCTTCTGACAGCAAAAAGGAGGCGGTTGGGGGGGGGGGGTGATGCAGACAAGTGAGGTGAGTGTGTGGATCACACACACACACACAGAGAGAGAGAGAGAGAGACCAAAAATAAGACCAGGTTCCTTTTTTGTGGCAAAAAATATAAGACAGAGTCTTATTTTCAGGAAAACAAAGTACATAGCAGGGTTTGAAAATAAAATCCAGAATGCTTTAAGTCAAGAGCACAACATCATAATTAAGTATTGTTTCCCACTGCAAGAACTATTAGCTATTTCTCCCTGGGCCTCTTTCTGCTCTGTATAGCCATTCACTTACTGTTGTTAAATATGAGACCACCAGGAATTTAAAAAATGAGTACTTTTCATATTGTATATCTCTCTCTAACAATCTGGAAGCCTAGGTCAGCAATAATGTAGTAGAGCACCCAGATGTATCATAGTTGCCCTGCCTCCCCAGAAACCACTAGATGGCACCCAAGAACTATGAAATCACTTTTTAAATGAATTTTTAAAAAAAAAGCAAAATCTCAAATTTCACAAGATATATGAGATTTGGGGCAATTTTGATTTTTTTTGTAATCACTCATTAATGTGCTTACAGAACTATATGAACCATACTGTCAGGTTTCCCTAGATCCTTATCAAGACACTGCCATTCTTGCTGGGAGGGCCTGGATGCCAGTTTATAACCTTTCCTTGTTTCTGTCTTTCTTTTACTTTGATATACCTTCCTGGGAATGGGGGGAGAGGGAATAGCCAGCGGCCATCTGTTTTGTCTCAACTCCCAGGGAAAGAGCAAATGGCACCTGAGAACAGCTTCTTATCATCTACTCAGCTCAATGTTCTTACAACAACCTCGCACCTGTGGATAGGCTCACCTTCAGACTAGACAGAGGGGAGAGGTTTCTATAACTTTTAACCTAATGGTTTTGAGTGAGAATTTCAGATCTCGATTTGCTTTTCTTGCTACCACTATCTTCCAATAAAAGTTTCTTTTGAAATAATACTGGTTTCAAGAGTTCTACTTTTTTGAGGAGAGAGGAGAGATAAGTCCTTATATTAGGCAGGCTCTCCAATAGTGCTCAACCTGGAGAAGCTTTGCTCTAGCGAGGGGACCCTACAACCTATGTCTGACCAGGGCAGTGAGCACAGAGAAGCAGAGTGCTGGAGGGCAACCTCCACCACAACCCAACCTGATGTGGCCTCTGGATGCTTGGTGGAGGAACCAGTTGCACTGGAAGGCCCTATAAAGCCAAAGTGGTCTGTTGGTGCGCAGGAGAAAAACTACTGGGAAGGAAGGACCAAAGGAGTAACACTCACCCAAGGCAGTTGTCAGCAAGGCTGGAGGCAAGAGCTGGTAGCCCTGTCAGATCATGAGGAGCTGGAATGAGAGGATCACCTCAAGATGCATGTCGTGCTTCTGCTGGAGGCTTTCCAGGACCTTAGGGCCTGAAGTACCCTGGACCACCGGGATAGAGGCAACAATAAACAAGGGGAAACCAATGGGTGAAGAGCAGATTCTCCCACCCCAGAGCATCTGGAAACACTGCTGGGACAGATGGAACAGCTGCCACCCCTGCCACCCCTTCGCACCAAACTCCAAGTCCAGTGAACATCCCCGGAGCAGCAGCCAAGAGAGCTTCCCAGCCAGAATGGAAAGCATCCCCCCTGCCATCAAGTTTCATGTAGATCTCCAACAACTGGGATTCTTCTTCACCCACATCCACATGTACATGCAGGAGCATGGTCAAGACTTCAGAACCCAGGGAGCCTGGGTCCAGGTCATCACTCTTTCCCTGGAGGGAGCAGCTGCAAGGTGGATGGTGACCCTCCATAATGCAAATGCTCTGGAGCTCTGGAACCTTGATCATTTCCTGATGCCCTCTGGCCAAGATTTGAGGACTCTTTAGCTGACCATAAGGCCAGAGATCGCATTAAGATCATGAGACAAGTCTGCCAGCCGGTGGATGAATACACAAAGGAGATCAGAGACCTAATCTGTAATGACCTGAGGCATGGCACAAAAGCAACGCAGTTAAAAAACTGCTCCAGCTTCCCTTTATTGCTCCAACTTCCCACAAACCATTCCCACAGAGACTAACAGTCCTGAAGCAAAGCTCCCAAATGCACCCGCAGAGCCTCTGGCTGCAAATATTTCAGGGAGCAAGAGTAATCACACAATAATCAGGCCCAGCAAAACTCCAGGATTTTGCAATCACAAACACAAGGCTACACAAACTCCAATACCCCTCCCACCGGCACTTCCTTATATCTCACTTTTCAGATGTGCCTTGTGAAAGGGGGCAGGACACTCTCCTCCCTCATAGCCTGCTCAACCTTTGATCCTGCCATCTCTTTTTCCTACATCTTGCATCAGGAAGGGGTAGTCCTTGCTTGTCTCCTGAGCTTTCCCTGTCTGCAGGCCCTACAGTCTACAGGAAAGCATTGTCTGGACTGACTCTGCCCTTCTCCAGTTTCCTCCAAGGCCACAAGAGCCATTCTCTCTGTCTCTGCTGGCTCCCAACCAATCAAACCAATCACCTACCTCCTAGATCTGCTAATCCCCAGGGGAGAAGAGTAAGATTAAGCACTCTGCTAGACTTGGGGTGCACTAGATGCTTGATCATCCCAACCCTAGTGGGGAACTTGGGTGTCTGCTTAAAAAAATTAAAGATTGCATTTTGCCAATTTGATGGGTTGGTCATGGGCTGAGTTCCAGCTTTGTTTGCCACCAACTTATGATTGGAACTTACCATGGGAGCCACAGTGAGACTCTAATCTTTATAGTGGTGTCTGGAATGTAATGGCCCCTTGGGACTTACATGGTTGAAGCACTGGAGCCCACAAGTGGACTGGAAAAAAGGGACTTTGAGGCTTCCCAGGGATGGGGGGTAATAGCCCCTGATGATGCCAGGAGAAAGCAGCTGCCACTCTGAAAGATGAGCTGTGGTGAGGCATCCTCCAAGAATACAGGGACCTAGTCAAAGTGGGGCTTAGATTAACTTCTGCCCCATCAACCTACAGACTATGCCATTGAAATCCTCCCCAGGGCTAAGTTGCCAAAATTTCAATTTGGTTTAGCTGAGGCGCAGGCTTCGCCAGTGGGACCAGGGCGGGTGCGAGGCATTTGGACGCCCAATGGCCCATCTATCCGAACCTAAAGCATATCACTTGTTGTGCTGTGGGCTCGCTGGTCGGGTGGACTGGCTGTGCTGCTGGTCGCCTCCCCGCAGGCTTTTATGCCGGTTTTGCCATCGGGGCCTTCCAGAGGGGGGTAGATCTTGAGATGCATCACCATGGTTAGGTGATACCAATCTTGGATCCTCTCTGCCCCCCCCCCCCATATCCCGCATGCTTTTTGGAGCTCGGGATCCAAGCCTTCTTTGTAATAATGGATCAGCAGACAGTCAGACCAGTCTTGGAGTTTTCTGGCCACCCAGCGGAATTCCCAGATGTAATCTTTGTGGTATCGGCCCTTTTGCTTGATGACTTTGATTTCTGCTTCTGCTTCCTCCTGCTGAGTGGTATCTTCAAAGCAGTCACTCAACATTTGCACAAACTCCTGAAAGTCATCAAGCTTGGGTGCCTCTTGATTATTCAGTTCAGCAACCCATTCCACTGCCTCCCCATTGTTCATCCCCTTGGCGATTGCTTCTGTCATTTCTCACTCACTGGGGTAGCGATGTCTGTGTGCATCAAAGTGTATTCAGATGCAGTTTAGGAAGTAGGCCAGCTTCAAGGGGGCCCCATCAAACATTGCCTTGAAGTGGGGTGGTCTTGGCAGTGCAGCTGGCACCCGGTGTGCCAGCTGGGCCTGTGCTACCCGTGGCTGCAACATCTGATGGGGTGCCAGTTGTGGCAGTGCCCAGGCTGATTGTGCTGGCACTCATTGGCACTGAATCCATCCGTGTCCTGGGTAAAAGGCCCAACCTGGCATAATTTATGCTGCAGGCAGGAGCAAGGGCATCTTCTGCAAGCCCGGGGCCCCTGCCCTGGGCGATGGGCCTGGTGGGGCCATGGTGGTATTTGTCCATCTCTGGTGGCTGCTGTTGCTGGCGAGCCAGGTAGGGGTGATCCTGGAATTCCCCCAGGCCCCCCACAGGGGGTTGCCACCCCAACCATTGCTCCCCCACTTGCCTGCATTGTAAAGGAGAATGGTGGGGGGAGCACCCATCCAGCTGCTGATCCAGCATGGGCTTGGGGAGTGCTTCCCATATACAGTTGCTCCAACTGCTCCTGAAGGCTTCCCACTGACACAGCAAAAGTGGAGGGCAAGGTAGCACAGCTTCTCATCTCCATTGTTCCAAGCTTGGCTTCTCCCTCCAGTCAGGTGCCGGCTGAGGCAGGGGGCAAATCCCAGCCTCTCAGGCATTCTGCAGCCCCTGGTTGGCCATTACTCCTCCAGCCGGAGTTGGCTCCTCTTGCATGCTCAACCAGATCAGCTGTGCCTTGGGTTGTGTCCCTTGTAGGAATTTGGGCCCCATGCCCATCATTTCCACCATGGCAGTCAACATTGTCTCCATCAGGCTGGCCGACTTGTTGAGGACCACCGATGCTGCTTTTGCAGGTGAACCTGCCATGGTGTTTTTCTCTTCCATCTTCCTTGAGCTCTTGCAGAACCTGAAGTTTCGGGAGTGTGCCCGGGGCTCAAGACTCCGGATGCCAATGCTGGCAGATTTTTATTTTTGTGGGATTCAGGTAATGTCAGGATTCCATACAACATCAGCAATGCAATCAGAATTCCAAAGAAAGGAAAGTCCATAGAATAAGATTTTATTGAAGACATTGTACTGGTACAGTCTGGAGAAATTCTGAATCTAAAATTCCCAGGCTTTCTCCACCCAAGTAAAACTGAAAGTTCCACCCCAGTAATTACCACATGTTGCACTCTCACCAACCCCTTCAAAGAAAGTTCCAATGTTCCATCCAGGACTTCCCATCACAGGTGTTCACAGCCCAGAGAAACTTTCCCATGAGAAATATGCTAAAAGAATGTAGACTAGATAATAGCCCTGAGTCGGTTCTATCAACCTCCACTCCTCCAACCCGTCGGCCTTGTAAACTAAAATGTGTCAAAGCTAAAAGGTCCAATATAATATGCAAAGCAATGGCTAATATTTCTTCAGCAGAAAAGCCCTCAATCCAAAATTTTCTTTTTAGGCTTGACATAGTGATATAAAAACATCCAATGATGTAAAAACCAGAAAGTCCATTTTTGGGATTGTGATATTGTTTGGAGGTGCTTTAATTGGTTGGAAGTCCAGAAAGCAAACAACTGTAGCCATTTCTACTGCAGAAGCAGAATTTATTGCTTTGTCTGAATTTTGTTCAGAGGTAACTTGTTATGTACAGCTGTTACAGGATTTAAATGTAAAAGTAAATGAAGCTGTAATAGTGTTTGAGGATAATGCAGCCTGTATTAAAATGGCAACAGGTGACAGAGTAAAAAATAGCAGTGGTGAAATTCAGCTGGATCACACCACATTGCCCAAACCAGTAGTAGAGATTTGAAATTGGTCTCATCCATCCGCCCCTGCCCTTATCCTTCCTTATATGAACTTCATTTTTTTCTTACTTACCTGAATTGTTTAATCGTTTAATTATAATCTTTAATCAGCCTTTATTTAATTAATTTTAACTGGATTTTAAATTGTTATATTTGTGTCTTTTATCTGGCTGTGCACCGCCCGGAGTCCCTTGGGAGATGAGGCGGTATATAAATGTTGATAATAAATAAATAAATAAATAAATCAGCTGTTTGGAGTGTCTATGGAGCCTTCCTGATGATCCCTGCTACCTCTGGTGCCTCTAAAAGCAGTTTAAAGAGCATGCTGCAGCCTGTTTGGCACGCATGCACGTGTACCAAACCAGTAGCTAAACCTGTCAGATTCCACTCCCGGAAGCAAGCATGTGGACATTAAATAATGTAATGTGAGAGAAGCCATCAAATGTAAATAGATTAGCTTGCTTCACTGTTCCTCAGAGGACAATCTGGCAGATACAATAACCAAGCCATTAGGTAGAGTGCACCATGGGAAGAATATCTGGTTACTCTGTTTATTTCTATTCCAGTTACGAAGAGAGGAGTGTCAGTGTAGATATATTCATGAACTGGCTTGGTAACATGGTCAGCCAATGAATAGGCATAGCAACAGATCAGCCAATGGATGTTGATTGGTGACTGAAACAGCAAGGAGCCTGGCCATGGCTAAACTAATCTGCAGCTCTGAACTGAAGCTAAAACTTAACTCCTCTCCTCTGCTTGTGTTTGCTTGTACTTGCTACCACGTTGGAAAAACCTGCTTGGGTATTGTATATTTACTTCATGTGTTATATTATATATAAAGAGAAGTTATTGAATCCTGCTAAATCAGTCACTTGTGTGTGCTTTCTGGATGTGATTGCTGCTGCAAACTCTGAAAGAAAAAACATGGAGGGAGATCCCCATTAAGGTAACATTGAACATCATTTTATAGAAATACTGTAACAACTTGGTACCTCTATGATATCCTTTCATATCTGCACCACATATGAATGAGTGTAGCCCAACAATAACAGTGATGAAATGTACAATCTAGATATTTCTGTTATCCTTTAATTCATAATTTTATCATTAGCAAGAGTTGCTTAGAGTTGGGCAATATCAAAAATCAAACAGATAATTAAAAAATAAGCAAATCCAAGTGAGTTCCACCAACCATTTTTGCAACAAAAACAAGCATCTGAAAGGGGTTCAAGACATAACTTCCTTGCATGTAAAATAAATCATTACTTTCCTATGAATTGCATTTACAAAGATTTTGTCACTTATCTAGAACAGTTCATATCATCTTCATCATACTGACATATCAATATTGTGAGACAGAGAAATATCCATTTCTTCTATAACAGCTAAAGTAGTGCACCAAAATTTGAAGACCTTGCATTTCTTTGTTTAAACTAAAACTGTGTTAAGATAAATTCTATTAATCTATGATTCCACTAGAAAATGCAAATGTACACTGAAGCTTATACATTAAATATGCAAATTATATGGTCCATAAGCAGAATCAAATGCATCAAAACAGAGAGTCATCTGTTTAGTACGCAAGTAATTTAAAGTTTTATTTCATTCTAAAATTTATTTAATTGGTGGATAACATACTGGGTTCAAACATACATTGTATAAATAAAACAGGCTTTCCCCTTTTTTCCAGAGACTCTGTCAAATGCCTAAGCCTACATACACTAATATAAAAAGTTTCATTCATTTTGGCACCATAATTCATAGCACATGGCATCTCACCATACAGGTGAATACATTATTTCAAGACAGCAATTTAATTGAGTGAAGAATTATTACAAGAATGGCAAGAATAGGTCAATTAAGGCACATTTCATACTTGGGATAGACTGTTGGAGAACAGAAAAATAATATACTTATTGTGCTTGATTATTAGTTTCCAATTTAATTTGCCCACAGGAAGAAAAATCTCTCCCACTGGAGCAGAATTTCCAAGACAAAGAAAGCAAGGAGATGATATGGAGCTAATCCCCACAAAGTCCTACAGGGCACACTGTATTTTCAAAGAAGCATGAAACCTGTTGCAGATATAGTAACTGCTTCACTTGTTACACAGGAGAGATTTAGGCCTTATTTGCCGGAGGACAAAGTAAAGCACAGCATATAAAGATGAGCTTGATGGGAGCCAAGATCATCTATATCTTGGCAGAAGGTTACCTAGTCCCACCACAGGGATCCTGAGGAATAAAGCATGAGAATTTAAAAATGAAAATGAAGAGAACTGAGTTGTTTGGGGATCCCTGGGCCTCCCTTAGGTGCAAATAATTAATTGATAGTCTTCTACCTTTGAAACATCACAAACTTTTGTAATGGTTTTCCATTACAAAAAAAAAAATCAAAATCTTAATATTTTATCTTGAACAAAAAGCTTAAATTACATGGCTGGCTATAGAAAATCACTCTTAACAGGCAGAAGTGAAAGGATATTCCTTTTATAAATAAAATTGATTTCTCTCTCACTTTTGATCAGATGCCTTTAGGCTAACCCTTCTCCCTCTCTGGGTTATCTTGAGTTGAGAGAAGAACAGAAATAGCTTTATTAATATCTCCTTGGTAATTTAAATAAATTATCTGGGAACTCTATTTTTCTCAAACTTTTTACTAAAGTTTCACTAAACATTTCACTAAATGATTGGTTACTGTTGTGTAAAGTGTTATAGAATCAATAGATACATATTATTACCTCCAGCAAAATCTGTCTACCATTCTGTACCCAATTAATGAATGTAATTGAATTCACTCCTGAGAAAGCATCAAACTACTGATCTCAAATGCACCAGGTCCCAAATTTTCTGAGTCATTTTTTTCCTAATGAAAGTAGTCATTTGCTTTATTATAATAAGCATCATGAAGCTTCTAATCAAGATTTAAGGGATTGTTAAATATTACTTAAATTGCTATTGATAAATGGCATTTAAAATATTTACAGTGATTAAACTTTGTAATTATAAGCTTACAGTCTTGTCTTTGTGTTCCTTTTCTCATAAAATAGTTTGCAAGTCAAGAGATACACAATAAAATGACTAGGATTTGTGTAATGCACTAAGCTGCTAATGCCATCAATTCATTTTAACTTCACAATGAGCATAAAATCCTATTATTTAAATTGGCTGAAACTTGATGCAATAATAGATTCCCTTGTTCTGCCTTTTGATCTGGAGGCCACCAGGTTGCAAAATTATTTTTAGTGATCTTTGGGGTGCTAGTGGACTATATCCCAGAGAGTTATAACAACCACAGCATTTCATTTTGAGAGTTGTTGTGGTACAGGGGTTGCAAGCCAGTGACTTCTGTGCCAGTCCCAAGCCCGGATAAATATAGAGGGTTTGCGTCAGGAAGGGCATCCAGTGTAAAAATATGAGAGTATTCCCAGAAGGGAGAGAGTGGTGATTGGTGTGGACTTCAATGGGCAAGTTGGTGAGGGGAACAAAGGTGACGAGGAGGTGATGGGCAGGTTTGGTGTTAAAGAAAGGAATCTAGGACAGATGGTGGTGGACTTTGCTAAGAGGATGGAAATGGCTGTAGTTAACGCCTTTTTCCAGAAGAGGGAGGAACATAGAGTTACATATAAGAGTAGAGATAGGAGTATGTAGGTAGACTACATTCTTTGTAGACGAGGCAATCTGAGAGAGATTAGCAATTGCAAAGTGGTGGTAGGAGAGAATGTGGCCAGACAGCATCAGATGGTGGTGTGTAGGATGATTCTGACAGTCAGGATGAAGAGGAGAAGAAAGATAGAGAAGAAGACCAAGTGATGGAAGTTGCAAAAGGAAGAATGTTGTGAGAAATTCAGACAGAAGTTGAGATAGGCATTGGGTGGTCAGGAAGAACTCCCAGATGATTGGAAAACTGCAGCAGAAGTGATCAGGGAGACAGGTATGAAGGTGCTAAGTGTATCATCTGGAAGGAGGAAAGAAGATAAGGAAACATGGTGGTGGAACAAGGAAGTACAGGACAGCATCCAGAGGAAGAGGTTAGCTAAAAAGAAGTAGAACGTAGAAAGGACTGAAGACAGTAGACAGGATTACAAAAAATTTCAGCATAGAGCAAAGAGAGAGGTGGCAATGGCCAAACAGAAAGCATATGATGAGTTATATGCCAGGTTAGACATGAGGGAAGGTGAGAAGTACAGATTAGTGAGACAGAGAGATAGAGGTGGGAAGGATATGCAACAGATAAGGGTGATTAAAAATAGTGATGGAAAGGTACTAACAAGTGAGGAGAGTGTGCAGAGAAGATGGAAAGAGTATTTTAAGGAACTGATGAATGAGGAAAATGAGAGGGGAAGAAGATGGGAAGAGGTGAATATTGTAGAGCAGGAAGTAGCAAAGATTAGAAAGGATGAGGTGAGGAAGGCTCTGAGGAGAATGAAGAGTGAAAAGACTGTTGGTCCAGATGACATACCTGTGGAGGTGTGGAAGTGTCTAGGAGAGACAGCAGTGGAGTTTCTATCTAGTTTGTTCAACAGGATTTTAGAGAGTGAGAAGATGTCTGAGGAATGGAGGAGAAGTGTTCTAGTGCCGATCTTTAAGAACAAGGGTGATGTGCAGAATTGTAGCAACTACAGAGGTATAAAGTTGATGAGCCACATGTTGCTATGGGAAAGAGTAGTGGAAGCTAGGCTAAGAAAGGAAGTGGATATCTGTGAGCAACAGTATGGCTTCATGCCCAGAAAGAGCACTACTGATGCCATTTTTGCCCTGAGAATGTTAATGGAGAAGTATAGAAGGAGCTGCATTGCATCTTTGTGGATTTAGAGAAAGTGTATGATAGAGAGCCCAGAGAGGAGCTATGGTACTGTATGAGGATGTCAGGAGTGGCAGAAAAGTACATCAGAGTAGTCCAGGATATGTATGAGAAATAACAGTATATAACAGTAGTGAGATGTGCTGTAGGTCAGACTGAGTAGTTCAAGGTGGAGGTGGGGCTACATCAAGGATCAGCTCTGAATCCCTCCCTGTTTGCTATGGTGATGGACAGGAATCTCCATGGACAATGATGTTTGTGGATGACATTGTGATCTGTAGTGAGAGCAGAGAGCAGGTGGAGGAA
>JAEANM010019008.1:0-12482 GCA_017656035.1 Myanophis thanlyinensis | reverse complement strand
CTCTTTCTCTCTCTCTCTCTCTCTCTCTAGAATAGAATAGAATAGAATAGATGAAGGGAGAGGAGAAGAGAGGAGAGAATAATTTCAAATACCATAGGAAATTAGTATATAGGGTAAGCTATTGAGTCAAACCATCAAACCATCTAACCACTTTCATGGTTAGAGATATGAACAGGAAACGTGTTGCATTTCTAAAGTGATCTTAGTCACTTAATATATGATGTTTGCTTTCAGCCTCTTTCCTGATCACTGACTAATTATGATCCTGTTTTCACATTTGCCATTGGTTAGCTTTTTATTTTCACAGGTATGGGGCACAGAAGGCTAACTCTTAATTTTCTCAGGCATGGATATAGTGTTGACTGAACTCTTAATGTGTTAGCAGAAAGAACAATGAAATTTTCATGGGACAGCTGTTCGCTTCAAAATGTTTTGTGCAAGACAAACATTCTAGGGAGGATAGACATTATAAAAATTAGAATGCACAAATCAAACTTAAAAGAAACAAACAAACAAAAAAAATAAACATAATGTTAGCACCTAAAGGTATAGAAGGAAATTTTCCAAGTGTCTGAACTGATAATGGTTGATATGAACTGATGTTTCCACAACATTATTTTATATCCTTATGTATAAACTTCATTATTAACTTTTCATGGGACAACTGTTCCCACACTAAGAGTGCTTTGCAAAATATAAGCAATGGCATTGTGAACTTGCTAGAATCAGTCCAAGCATAGGAATGATGGATTCAAATAAAAAAACAGCCACAAAGTTAGAATAACATATCAACATCTCCTCTTACCATTTTCAATGTTCAATTAAAAAAATTACTGCTGTTCTATTTCTCTCTTTCTTTTTCTCTCTTTTTACATCAGTTTTACACAAACTAGGCCAGAGTAAACTAAATATATATAATTTATAAACAATCTGGGGGAAAATGTCTGAATTATTTATGTCACTTTTTGAAAAATGTGTTTGTTCTTTTACAAAAAAAAATAGGTATTGCTCTTAATCACTGTGGTGCCACGAATATGCTGAAAAAAATCAGGACTCCCCAAGTTTCTTGTTTGGAGAGAAGTAAGTTCAGTAACTCAATCTGCAATTGGAAAACCAAAGGCAAACTGATTCTGAATGGTCTATTTAAACAAGTGCCAATTACTGAATAATTCTCTGGCCTAAACAGAAGCGCATTGTATATGGAACGGTCTTTTTGTGCCTTAGAGTGCCTTCTACCAGATGCCCTTTTAAATTGTTTTGAATTCTCTGTAGGCAATAGATAGCGAAACCTACAGAACTTAGTAATGGCAAAGAGGAAGCAATCATGTGGCTACTTGCTAGTTAAAGAGTCTTGGAAAAGGCATCTGTTATATATGAATTACAGACCTAGGGGAACTTTGACAGTTCATAGACCAGACCTAATTTATTAAATGAAGTTTCTAATATAAACAGTAATTCATTTCAGGCACTGACACCAAAAGTCTGGGTTATGTGAACATTGTCTAGAGAACTGTCACCTCTTCAAAATCAAATCAAAAGAAAGAAAATAATCAACTGCACTGAAAAAGTGAACATGACACTGATCGGACTGTTGTAGGTAAAAACGAACAAATGCATCTTATATCTTTATCCTAAAAGAAAAGATCCAAATGCATGAAGCAGATTATTCCAGTGAAAATTTATATTTATTTTACAGCAGTAAACTTTGAATTATATTCTGATACAGGTACGCCTTCATATACAACAGCAATTGGGACTAAAGTTTCCATTGTGAAGCAAGGAAGTTGCTAAGTGCTTGACTTTTTGGCTATGGTTGTTAAAAAAAACCATTGCAGTTGCTAAATGAATTGTAGCCTGATCATTAAGCAAACCAGGCTTCCCCCATTTAATTTATTGTCAAAAGCTGTCCAGGAAAATCACAAATGGCAATCACATGATCTGGGGATGCTGCCTGAATTTTGATCATGTGACTATGGGGGTGCTATGATAATCAGAAGTCTGAGGACCTGTTTCAAAGCCATTATAACTTACAACAGTCACTAAATTATTTGTTGGAAGTTGAGAATTATCTATATATCTATATGGTTAGAAATATTCTCGACAATGAAGCACACAACTTGCATTAATGTAAGAATTCAGTTCATTGGTGTGTATTGTCCTTGGGGTTTTTCAAGATCAAGGATTACAGTTGTTCTACATTCCTAGCAAAACTACCAATTGTAATCAGCGGGGTAATAATAACCTTTGGAAGACAAAATAGTTGAGAAAACAGCAAACCATGAATAAACATAACATAGTATGCCTTGGATGCAGTTTGACTCATCCATATGCTGACCAAGAAGGGTTAATGTTTGGGATGCCAAGGGAACTGAAGGTATGAACCAAACAGTAAGAGATTTGTTCTTCTGACTTATTCAAATCCTTCTTAGGAAATTCATTGTAGCACATTACATATAATTATGGTTATAGTAACAAATATTATAATGTATTATTAGTATGCATTCATTCTTGGCAAATCCTTGTTCTGGAATTGAAGTAGGCTATTTTGGAAAGATTTGGGAATCCAGAATGAATCTGTTAGGGATAGATGTAACATTCCAGAAGCTTTAGAGAAATTCAGCTATTTGAAAGTACAGAGTGCAGCATAGTCAGACAGAGTGGAGCAGGAGATGGGGTAGATTTATCTAAATTTATACTGGACAATGGTGAGTCCAACTGCTCCAACAGCCAACCATATTATTGCACTCTTAAAAAAATGGTATTATGCAGTCTTAAAATTTTGTGCTATGAAAAGTTACGTAACTGGATAAGAAGCTATAACCCCATTGCATATGGAATGGGACAAATCACAACTGCCAATTCATCATGGACAAGTAACCATGGTCAACTAGCCACAGGATAATTCACCATGGCCAATTTGCCATGGACAACTTGCCACACAACAATTCAATAATTTTAATTATTTGAAATAATTAATGTAATGTAGTGGGTTAAAGAGGACTCAGACCAACGATGAGCTATAACAGTACTTTATTTTAGCTCTGATCAACTAACAGCAGGCTGCAGGCAGGCAGAGCCCTTTTATAGGGAAAAGCTGCCTGCCTGACAGCCAATTAAACCAAGGTGCTTTCCCGCACTGGAAAGCATTCTGTCATAGAGGAGTTCTGCGCATGTGCGAATGCAGCACCCCTCCCTTCTCCCTGGCACCGACAGTCTGTCTGAGTAATCTGGCAAGCGTAGTCATTTAGAAAGGCTGGCTGCTTACGCTCCCTCTCGTATCTGCGCATGCCCAACCTTATTCTTGCTGCATTTTTGTTGGGAGCTGTTGCCTCTGGATTCCACTCTGGTCTCTGTCTTTCCTGCGGCTGTTGGGCCTCTGCAGTGGGTGTGGCCTGCGGTCTTCTTGTGATGGCCCCAGGTAGGACAACTGGTGTTTCTATTTCTTCCTCCGTGTCAGTTGTTTCTTGCTCTGTTGAGTCCTCTCTGGAGCCTGCTATTTGTTTTTTACCTTCTGTACAGCCTCCTTGGTCCGTGTTGTCAGTTTGGAGTCTTTCTCGGAGTTGGTCAATGTGCCTCCGCCACTCCCTGCTGTCCTGGAGGGTGAGGACATATGACCTGGGGCTTGTGTTTTTTGTTATGGTGCCGGGGAGCCAGTGAGGTTCATCTGCATAATTCTTTGTGAATACTGGGTCTCCCACTTTGAATGTTCTGGTTGTTGTGTCTTGTATTTTGGTATTGCTGTCTAGTTAGTCTGGGTGAAGTCTGTCTAACCCAATTCGAAGTCTTCAGCCCATTAAAAGTTTGGCTGGGCTTCTGTCTGTTGCTGTTGCTGGGATTGTGTGTTGGGTTAGAAGGAATTTATTTATCTTGTCTTGTAAATCACCTGGGCCCATTTTCTTTAGGGCTTCTTTGGTTGTGCATACCAATCCGTAATGACTAGAAGCATGTGGCCCTGCACCGGTCCAGCGAAATCAACGTGTAGCCGGGACCACGGTTTCCTGGGGAAGTCCCATTGTGTGGGGGGAGCTGCCAGTGGTGCTGGTCATGACGCTTGACATGGCTGGCAGAGTTTAACCCCTCGCTCGATGTCATCGTCTATTTCTGGCCACCAAATGTAACTTCTTGCAAGCACCTTCATTATGATGTCAGGATGTCCTTCATGTAGTGTGTTTTTAATTTGTTGTTGGAGACTCTGGGGTATGATGACTCTGTTCCCCCAGAGTAGGCAGCCGCATTGTATGGAGATTTCATGCTGCTGGAAATTTTTTTTAAATTTGGCGCCTTGCGGTTTATCCGGCCAGCCCTGGCAGACCCACCTGTGGTTTGCTGGTCTCTCTTGCTATGTCTGCCACTGTCAATGGGCTGTCCAGAAAGGCACTAGATCATTAGGACTTTTGATGCAGGTGCTGGGTCTTTGACTCGTGTTTTTAATGGGCATCTGCTGAGGGCATCTGCATGTGTTATTTCTGACCCTGGTTTGTGTATTAGCTCATAATTGTAGGAAGCCAGGAATTCAGTCCATCTTGTCATGCATGGAGAGAGGACTTGTGGTGTTTGATGGTCGCCTGCGATGATTCTGAGGAGAGGCTTGTGGTCGGTTATTAATTGAAACTTCCTGCCGTAGAGGTATTCATGGAATCGTTTGATCCCTGTTACGGCTGCCAGTGCTTTCTTGTCCAGCTGGCTGTAGTTCCTTTCTGCTGGTGACATGGTTTGGGAGAATAATGCAATTGGGGCTTCTCTGCCATTGGGGAATTGGTGGCTTAGGATGGCCCCCACTCTGAAAGGTGATGTGTCGCATGTGAGGGTTAGTGGGAGTTGCTCATTGTATTGAATGAGCAAGCTCTTGAATGAGATGAGTTTCTTTACTCCCACGAATGTGGTGTTTTCTGACTTCCCCCAAGTCCATGCTGGTTTTTTGTCCAATAGCCAATGTAATGGCTCAGCTATGGTTGCCTTTTGCCTGAGGAATATGTTGTAAAAATTCAGCAGTCCTAAGAATGCTTGCAATTTGTTTTGGTGGTTGGCGTGGGTGCCTTTTGGATTGCTCTGACTTTTTTTGTTGTGGGGTGGATGCCTTCTGCATCGATGAGATATCCCAAGAATTCTACTTTGGGGATGGCTTTGTGACATTTGTCCCATCTGACTTTTAATCCAGCTTCTAGGAATCTTTGAAGGACTGTTCTAAGTCTTGCGATGAGTTCTTCCTGGTCCCTGGCCGCAATTAATATGTCATCAAAGTAGGGGATTACTCTTGGGATGCCCTGTAAGAGACATTCCATTAAGGATTGGAATAGCCCCGGTGCCATGCTGACCCCAAACTGCAAGCGGTTGCATTTAAAAGTGCCGTGGTGGGACATGATTGTTTGTGCTTCAGCTGTTTTGGGGTCTACAGGCAGTTGTTGATATACCTGCACTAGGTCAAGTTTTGCAAAAAATTTCCTTGCCCCAGTGAGTGTAGGAGGTGCTGCACTACTGGAACCGGATAAGCATGGTGTTGAAGGGCTTTATTTATTGTGCACTTGTAATCTGCACAGATTCTGACCAAGCTGTCTGGCTTAATGGGGGTGACTATGGGTGTCTCCCATTGGGCATGGTCGACTGGTTCCAGTATGCCTTGTTTAATTAATTTATCCAATTGTTCATCCACCTTCGGTTTGAGTGCGAAGGGCTCTCTGCGTGGTTTCATGTGGATTGGTGCCACCCCGGAGTCTAGACTAAATTATATAGGGGTCCCTTTGTACCTGCCAAGGTGTTCGTTGAAGACTTCTGCAAATTCCTTGATCAGTCTGCTGCTCTCGGGGTCACGGATGTTGTGGATGACTCTAGTCAGGTCCACGCCTAGGGCATCGAACCAGTCTAACCCTAGGAGGCTGGGGAGATTTCCTTGTACAATGATTAAGGGAAGCTCCCCTTGGAAGTTGAGGTATTTGATTGGAACGTTTTCCCAGCCTGTGATGGGGATTTGGTTCCCCTGATAGTCTTTGAGGATGGTTTGGCATTTCTTTAGTTGTTCTTTGGCAAGATGTGGCAAGAACTTTTTCATTTGTCCCATGCCTTGATTGTGACTACTGAGCCGGTATTGAGTTCCATGTTACAAGGTTTTTTGTTGATGGTGATGGTGACTCTTATTTTTGGTCTTCGGGGTTTCAGCTGTGGTTCAGTTCTGTCAGTGATCTGGTTGGTCCACGCTTTGATTGTGAAACAACCTTCCTCTGGGGTCCTGTGCCTGGCATGTCCCTGTCTTGTTGCGTTTTGTCCAGATTGTTGGAAGGAATTTTTTGGTGGTCCTCCCAGGTTTGCCCTGCAGACTCTAGAGAGGTGTTCTTTTTTATTGCACCCCCTGCAGATGGCAGTCAGGTACCGGCATTGTTGCATGGCATGGTTCCCGCCACAGCCCCTGCACGTGGTACTGCAACCCTCGGTGGCCATCTTGGGTCCCCTCATGGGCTTGACTAGGTGGATGTCACCATCTTCTGCTGAGTCTGACCCCTCTAAGTCTTCGCAGTCTCCATAGTGGACGGTTGCTGGTTTCCGGGGGTCTTGAGGCTTGTATGTGGCTTCAGCTGCAGTAGCCTCTTTGATGGAGATCTGGAGTGTTAAAATGCTCCTGGCTATCAGTCTTCTTCATAATTTGTCATTTCTGATCCCTTTGATGAGTCTGTCCCTTAGTGTGCGGTCCAGATCAGTGAAGTCTCATTGGATGGCGGCTTTCCTGAGGGCTGCGATGTAATCGCAGATCGTCTCACCTTCCTCTTGATTCCTCTGATAGAACGTGTGCCGGCAGGCCATCTCGGAGGGTTGGGGGGCATAATGCCCCTTTAGTTTGTCCATCAATGTTGCCCAGGGTACCTCATTCACGGTTTGGGGAGCAACGAGGGAGATGGCCATTGTGAAGACATCTGTCCCACAGTAATTAAGGAAGACGGAATGTTTCTTCTTTTCGGGAAGGTTTTCAAGATTGCTGCCATCTAGAAAACAGTCAAATCTATAAGAATGTTTCCTTCTTTGGATTGAAGGTACGAATGTGAGGGCTGGAGCTGTTGAAGACATTTTTGTCATTTCGTGATTTTTTTTTTTCCTTCAGTGTGGCTTGGCTAGCGATTTCGTCCGGTCTGCTCTTAAAATCCCATCCTTGTCGTCAGTGTAATGTAGTGGGTTAAAGAGGACTCAGACCAAAGATGAGCTATAACAGTACTTTATTTTAGCTCTGATTAACTAACAGCAGGCTGCAGGCAGGCAGAGCCCTTTTATAGGGAAAAGTTGTCTGCCTGACAGCCAATTAAATCAAGGTGCTTTCCCATGCTGGAAAGCATTATGTCATAGAGGAGTTCTGCTCATGTGCGAACACAGCAGTTAAAATGATTAATATTTGTAATTCACATTTCATTTTGTTCTTCCTTTTGCATCCTTTTTTTAATGATTCTGTTTTACAATTTCTTCAATATTATGTGACTTTTATTCTCAGAGTAAGTTGTCCTCTATTGAGTTGGCTATGGCAAGTTGGCCACAGTGAGTTCAGTGTGATGAACATATTTGTGTCATTCCTAGATGACATAAACCAAGTTTACAGGTAGTCTTTGATTTATGACCATAATTGAGCCTGCAATTACAGTTGGAAGACATACCGATTGTTAAGTGGATCACCAGGGGACCACACACAATTTTACAACTTTCTTGCAGCAGTTATTAAGCAAATGTGGTTGTAAAGTGAACACGGCACTCATAAAATGATGTCGCAGTTATTAAGTGAGTGCCAAAGTCTTTAAGTGAATCCATCATCTGCAACGAGCATTTTTTGCTGGAAACTGGAAGTAAACACCAGTTTTCAGCATAAGACATTATAAATTCAGTTATGTGACTATGTGTTGCTGCAAACAGCCATGAATGGGGGGCAGTTGCCAAGTGTCCAAAATGTTATCACGTGACTATGGCAGTGGGATAACCATAGGAACTTTGAAGCCAGTTTGTAAGTAGCCTTGGGAAGATCCATCATAACTTTGAATGGTTGCTAAATGACTGGTCATAAGAGGATCACTGTAAATAATCCAGCATACCAATCCTGAATTTAAGTAGGCTAAAAAAAATATAATGAATAAATATGTATATTTCCTCGGACCCAGGGATGTAATGGAATGCTGCGTAGAGCATGAATGTCTCTCTTTGCATCTTTATATTTATTTCTGTACGACTATACAACTATCTAATAATATCCACTGGATAGAAAGATAATTGTTACGTTAAAATCTGAAATACATTTTCCATTGTTTTCCAAGAAACATTTCTTTCTGCCCCAGAAATGCCCATGAAAGGATTTTTAATGAGGCAGAAAGCCTAATAATGGGTATATTGTCAACAACCATGTCTTGTTTGTTTTGTGTCTCCAGAGATACAATTACATCCCTAAATATCACCCGTAAATGTGATTTTCCCCATTCTCAATGATAAATTCAGTGGCAGTTAGACTCTTTGCTGAAAAAGCAAAATACTGCCATAGCTTCTGTTTCACATTTTACATAGGGCCAGAGGCTTTTAGAAAGAAATAGACACTTGGACTAGCTAACAAACCTAATCGAGTGTGTGCCAATGCCTGATCCAAATCTGGCCACTTGGGCCATCTTAACCCCCATTTCTACATACAGCCTCCCAGCATTCTAAATACAGCCTCCCATACTGCAATCCATGGATATAATGGGAACATATATGAGGAAGGGTACAGCAAACACGCCAGTAAAAGCAGGTATGGTTTTCTGCAATTGAGTTCCATTTCTTTGAAGTACATTATATAGAGTATGGGTGTCAAACTCGATTTCATTGAGGGCCACATCAGAAGCTGGATGGGTGTGGCCAGGGCAGGCATGGCCATCTTGACATCACCTGTGGGGGTCTGGGGAGGCTCCAGAAGAAGGCAAAAACAGGGAGAGTGCCAAACCCTTGTCCTCCAGGGGAGTCTTGCCATCCCTCTCAGGCTATGTGCAGGACACCCAGATAGTGGAGCAAAACTGTCCAGAGCTCTAGGCAGTGGAGGGCAAGTGCCCAGCCCTGCCCTCAAGCTCAGGGTACCAGGACCCCACAACCCAGCCCAGCCCTGCTTCCCTGAGGGGGTCTCTGGCTGTGCTTTCATCCTCTTCAAGGCTGCTGTTCTCGCTCTCCTTGGCCAGGTTACTTATGGTGTGTGCAGGAGGGCAAAGTATCTGGATCAGGTGGCCTTCTGCAGCCCTCTGCCAGTGAAAAAGGAGCTCAGGAAGGTTGCAGGATGCTGTCATGGCCCCAAACCGGCAGAGGCACATGGACTGGTCCTTCGCTGTTTCCAGGGTGACCCTGGCAGCTCAGATCTAAGCATGTCGTGGGCCTTGTATTTGACACCCCGATATAGAGGGTGATATATATATATTTGAACTGAAGAGGGAAAGATAATTTCTGACAAAGACTGCCTTCTAATAACCTTTTATCTTTCCCAATATCAGCCATTTTTATATGCTTAAAATTGTACAATATGTACAATTGTACAATATTAGAATATTAGACTCTGAGGTGAGTCTCTAAACTGAAGGAGTTTTCTGATAAAACTGGGGGCTGTATTACAAATAGCATATTACTGTCTTGCATGGGCATAGAAGTAAAATCCAGATGGGTATATTGTTACAGAGGAATACATTTTAAAAAAAGCAGAGAGGAAATTATGTTTTATATCTTAACAATAATAATAATAATGATATATGTGGAAATGCTTAAGACCATTCTTGATGAAATCCCATTCTGAAAATGCCTAAGGTCACAGCAAGAAATAGTCCAATATTATTTCAAAGAATTCAGCATGGAAAACAGAAGTTTCAAATCTCAAAAGCAGTTTGCTCTGTCTGGCGCATACCAAAAGGTAAATTTGTGCGATGCACTTTGAAGACATTGAGACTCTGAAGCATTGGCAAACCAAGTTAATTGCTTTGATTCTATATTCCATTTGACTGATAGGGTCTATAAAATCATTAATTGAATTACTATTGCAGAATAAGTAGTGCATCAATTTGAATTCACCCTCCCTCTTCCCATATTTTGAGAATCCAATCCCAATGTTGATATGTGTGTATTCTTGAAGAAGGGCTCAATAAATAGATCTGCTATTCAACCTAAACAAATTTATTTTTCCAGATGTTCTGTGATTGCATTAGAAAATTGTAATGCTGACTTCATGCTATTTGCAACATAAAATCTGTGTTGGTTAGTAGTTTATGCTGGCACACTTTTATAGAATCATTTATAATAAAGACCAAACACAAAGGACATTTAAAAATAAGGGCATTTCTATTGTTTTCAAAGAAGCTTCCTTCAATGCTTTTATCTGATAGATCCAGCAGTTATTGTTTTCCCTTGAGTTGTCTTACCAATTGATTAAACTACAAAGGCACAGGGAATGAAGAATGCTCTTATTTATTGGAAAGAGTGGCCAAGGAACTTTAAGCATCATATTTACCATGGCCAAAGAAGTACTGACGTTGTGGGAGTTGGAACCTGGGATGGGATGATGGTAGAAAGAACAATTTTCTAGAAGATGATTCATGTAGACTGAATCCAAAGAGACCTTTATCACACTTCTTTTCTCATTAATTTCAAGGACTACAAGTATAAGTATTTCTTGCCAAAACCAGTTATTCAAACATATTTGCAGACACACAGAAACATCAAAAAGAAGGATAAAAACCTACAATGCAAATGTGTTCAGAGTTAAATACAGGAAATAATACACATAGAGAACCTGTTCACATTTAGTCAGGTACCTATTGAGGAAAGGAGGACCTTACACACTCTTCAGTACCAAAAGGAGATTGGTCTAGGAAAGGAATTAGACATTTCACTTCATGCGTACCAATGGTCATGGGGCTACAAGGATGGATGTAACATTTGTTTCTCATATTTAAAAATATGTGGGTATTCATTTTTTACCTTCAAAATTTATAGTAGTGAAAATGTGACACAGAATAAAAATGTGGACAATACACATTGTTAGCCCAAACCTGCAGATGAAAGGCTCTTCATTGAAGATTATTCGACCATAAGCTACCATGCCTGGGCCAGTGTTGGCTGATACTTAAATATTTTTTTGACTTCCTAGTTTAGGACTCAGAGTGACTAACCACCAGCTAGCTTCTGTGTCTATGGAAGGATTAGAACCTGGATCTTCCTTATTCCTATTTAACTATTATATCATGTGGTCCTGCAATAACAATAATAAAAAAATAATCCCTTCTCACCATTCTGGGTAGTAATGTGACCTCCTCAGTCTCAGGTCCTTTACCATGCAGTCTGAGAGTTCTGCACAGTATTTTAGCTATTCCTAACATTGCACTTTTCTGATATCATTCCTGTTGGAATATTGTTGGAATTGCTCTCCTGGCTTAGGAGCTACAGCCCTGAATAGTCACAGCTACCACCACTGAGACCACTGTGGCTTTTACTTGTCATATTTAGTTCCTCCTTCAGGTCCTGGTACTTCTCCATCTTCGCATACTTCTTCCTCATGTTGCTGTCTCTTGGCAATGCTACTTCTATCATCACTGCTCTTCTGGTCTATTCTACTGTCTGATGTCTGGTTTACTGGCTAATACCTGCCTGTTTGTTTAGATCTGGAAGACTCACAAGATCTTGCCCCTGTTTTTCTCCACAATCTTCTGTGGAATCTTCCATCTGGTTTTGAAAGGATTTAGCCCATATACTGTACAGATGTTTGTGTACACAGTGTCAAGTACCTGATTGTGCCATCCAGTGTATGCTGTCCCTGCCTGCACTATATATCTGCCACTATGTGCTGGATTGTCTCTGAGGCTGTTCTCTGCACCTTAAGTCCTATGTAGTGTAGTAGACCCTTGTTTCTATGGATTTGGTGCTTAATGCTTGTTCTTGTGCTTCTATGATCAGCACCTCAGTGCTGTCTTGTAATCCTGTCCATTACAGTTTTTTAAGTCCAGCCTAAAATGTTATCTTTTAGGTCATGCTTGAGCCAATGTGGGTTGATAGGTAGATGTTTTTGACCTCCTATTTTAGAGCTCAAAAAGAACGACTAACCTAAAATCACCCAATTAGCTTCTGTGCCTATGAAAATCATTAGAACCTCCCCATTCCTATTTTAACCACTATATCATATAGTCTTCATATATATGTATGAATATCAATACATTAGAACAAATGTATATGTTATCTTTTTAAAGCCTTAAACAAAAAGTAGGATTTGCTAAGTGGAGTGCTAGGTCTTTTTGAGGACTGTATGTATTATTTCTCTTAATTAAATTCAAATCAAATTCAAATTTATTGGTCACATACACTGTCATACATGGTACGATATGCAGTGAAATGCTTATGCAACTGCAGGTAAGTTAAAGTAGGAAGGAAGGGTGGGGGGTTAGAAAAATAGTTAGGGGTAGTTGGGAAGGTGGGAGTTAGATGCAATCATGGATCTTGTAGTCCTGAGTATGCTTGTGGTTCCTGGT
>JAEANM010019007.1:0-12482 GCA_017656035.1 Myanophis thanlyinensis | reverse complement strand
AGAGCATTGGCATAGTCCAGACGGGAGGTTACCAGGGCAGAAGTGACTGTGCGAAGGGCATCCGGATCCAGAAAGGGCCACAACTGGGCGATCCGACGGACCTGATAGAAAGCCCCCCTGGAGACGGCTGCAAGTTAAAGCTAGTTATGCATATCTACCCATACTGAAAATATTTTGCTAATCAGATGAGGGGGTTACAGCCTAAGTTTCCCTTCTCTGGCTTATGGATTCCAAGGACATCAAATAAAAGTGCAACTCTTTCAGCCACCACTAAGGCTCTTCACATCACATTTAGTGACACAGCAAATACCATGCAGGTGAGCTATTGATCAGCAAAATATCAACAGATTTCCCCCTGAGAAGCCCAGCCACTTTCTATCCAGAAGGTCCTTCTTATAGCTCCATCTTGACCCTGCCCACTGCTGCCTGAAGCAGCAATAGGGGTTGCAGATGGAAAATATAAAGAACAGCATTAGACATTCACAGGACTTGCAAAACTCTACACTATTCTGAAAGCTGTTTCAGGTCTTCTTGGGGGCGGCGGGGGGGGGGAATAGTGTCAAATCTAGGTCAGACAATTCAAAGGACCTGCAGCAATGCTGAAAATGGGTCCCCAACCTTTCAGACCTCAGGGACCACTAAATTCATAATTTTAAATCCCATGGACCACTAATATGATCTGCCTGACGATTGGCTGGATGGTCATGTGACTGGGTAGGCCTGGTCAACTCAATGTCATGTTGAGGGGCGCCTTGCCGTCTTCTCCTTGCCCTTCCCCTCACAACCACTCCCCACCTTCCCACCGGGCTCCTTGGGCCCCCAACATGAAACAGTTGTTGGGAGTTAAGCAGCCACCATGAGAAAGTGTTGGCAAAACAGCAGGCTGAGTTCAAATTGGATCTGACCAAGGAGGAGGCTCAGCAGAAATACCTCACTGAGGACTACAAGCATAGGCTTTCCAAGCAGAGGGAAGACCTGTGGGAGTGTAAGGCCATTTGGGCTCCAGCATGCTCTTCTCCTCTTGGGTGGCAGGAGTTTTGCACACTGCTCAGTGAGGTGCCTGGGCTCCTGTGATGGAGGGAGAGGTTGGAGCTACTAAACAGGTGGCCAAGCTAAGTGTCTGAGAATCCCTGATTTAGTGCAATATAAAAATGCAAATAATTTTTCTGCAGACCACTAAAATTTTCTCACACACCACCAGTGGTCCACGGCCGGACCACTGGTTGGTGACTGCTGCTTTAGGGCACAAGCAGAATCTTTTGAACTAGACAGAGCGCATGGTTTCCAGTTTAGAAGAGCTGTATTTAGAAAAGTGCATGGAGAGAGAAAGAGAGAGACTGAGAGGGAGGGAGGGAGACACAGAGGCAGAGAGAGACAGAGAGAGAAAGGGAAGGAGAGACAGAGGGAGGGCGAGGGGGAGAGAGAGAAAGAGAGAGAGGAGAGCGATTAGAAACATCCCTTGGAACGGATCATTTGGCTAATCAAGGGAAACTTGGAAGACTGCAAAATCCGCACGAGCATCCTTTGTGTCTAATCGCAGCAGCCTTTTCTGCTCGCTCTCTTTCTTTCTATCTTTCTTTCTCCCTCTCGCGAGCGTGCGCGCGCGCCCGTGCGTTCCTGCTCCGCTTTAAGGACTGATTGACGCGGAGAGGAGGCGCCTCCCGGTGACAGAAAGTCCGAGGCGCAGGACTTTGAGCGCGGGGTGGGTGAGTGGGTGGGAGAGAGAGGAGGGGGGGGGGAAACAAATCCGGTAACTTTCAGGCGAGAGTCGACCACCAGGGGGAGGTGGGAAGAAAGAGACCGAGGTGAAGTTGGAGCGCTTGGTCGCGACCGCTGCCATTCCTCCGCCAGCTTTTCGCAGAAACGAGCGCGCCTCGCCTTCTATTCCTTCCCGCCTTGGGCTGCCGCAGCCTCCCCGTGGATTATCACCCGAGCTACCGTCCCTTGTTTGCTTTCCTCGTTCTTTGGGGAGACTCGGTTGCTTCGGCTTGTCAAGTTTACTCCGCTGTCCTTTGCCAGGAGGGGGAAATTGACAGGAAAAAGGAGCATCTCGCAGGATACAGAAGCCTTCCCACCCACCCATCCCCACTGGTGGTCTCTTTTTTTTTTTTTTTTTTTGCGGGGTGTGTGTGTGTTGTCTTTTCCTGTCCCTTTGTTTCTTTCTGCCTTCCTGCCCAACCCCAAACCTTTCGGCTTCGACATGGTGGCTATTGGGAGAAGGACGAGAGCATGAAGCCTCCAGGATGGGCGCAAACAATGGCAAGCAGTACGGCAGTGACGGTAAGTCCCGCTGCGCCGAGGCGGGGAGACCGAGGCGTCCTTGGATGTCACCGGGGGGGAGCGAGAGTCGCGCGTGCGGCCGCCTGCCTGGGACGGGCAGCCGGGCGCAACTCCAGCCGCTTCTAAGAGGCTGGGAGCGTTTGCAGACGCTCCGCTAGGAACAGCGAGGGAGAGGAGGTCGCCCCCCCTCTTGCAACGCCGCGATCCGGGACGGCAAGCTTGTAAAGTTCAAGGCAGGGTTTTGTTTTGTGGTTTCCTTTCTTAGTCTGTTGGCGCATCTGCCGTTTGTCGTCGCCCAGAAGTTGCTGCGACGGACTGAAGTTGAATCCCCCGAAATGTTTGCAGTACAACTTATTGGGGTTTGACGCTCTTTGCTTCGGAGCGGGAGGGGATGGGACAAAGGGCTCCCTCCTCCACTTTGCCTTTCTTGTTAAAGTTTGAGCAGAGGAGCTGTTTAGGCTGAATAAGAAACAAGGATTGTATACAGGTAGTCTTCAACTTACAACAGGTCTCTAAATGACAGTCCGAAGTTACAACAGTGTTGTTGGGGATGTGTGTGTCATGTGATCACCTTCTGCAACCTTCTGACAGGCCAAGTTAATGGAGAAGACAGATTCGCTTAACAACCATGTTATTAATTTAACAATTGCAGTGATTTGGTTAAAAGATATGGCAAGAAAAGTCGTAAAATGGAGCAAAACTCACTTAACAGATGACTCAGGTAGCAACATAAATTTGGGGCTCAATTGTGGTTGTAAATTGAGGACTACCCTTATAGTAGTGCATAGTGTTGTAGCTTCCCTGGCCCTGTATACCATAGGCTAAATAAATAATATATATCAGCAGGCTGAGCCTATACAAGAACACCATCACTACTCACTTTATAACACTTTGCAGGCATGACTCTGATGTCACAGAAATGTTTTGTGAATGGTGTGGGTGTCTGTTGCACATCCTTTTCTTTCCTCTTAATCGAGAGTCATATAGAATTTATTGTATATTCTAAAAATGAATCCTTCTGGCACATTCATATTGAGGGTCTCTTCCAGCAGTGATTAATTTGTTAACTTCACTAATGAAAACTTCCAACAGAGCATTGACAGCTCAATTTGGCCCACCCGTTTATCAGGAAGTGCAGATCAGAACTATATACTAGAATTCTAAGAAGGAACACACTAGTATTAGTTGATTCATCCCAAATAAAAAATACTGTTGGTCTAATTAATGTGAAGATTAAAAGAACCTGCATCCGAAACCATGGTGTGACCAAACTGAAGCACTTCTGTAAATCCATCCTATTCGTTCAGCCCTTTGCTCAGGTCTGTCTAGACCAGTGGTGGCAAACCTTTTACTTACCAAGTGCTGAAAAGGACGCACTTTGCATGTGCCATCTGCACCTGCGTGCGGCTCCTCCATGTGTGCTGCATGTGCAACCACACCATCTGCACATGCATGCAGCTTTTGCACATGCAATGCACATGCGCTGCATGCAGGCACTCACACATGAACAATCACGTGTGCATGTGCAGGAGAGCTCCAAAGACCAGCTGGATTTCCTGCTGCAATCGCACGCATGCACAGCGGAGGCCCAAAGACTAGCTGGCCTGTGCAATCACACATGCTTGTATGCGCAATCACTTGTATGTGCTCAGCTGGAGGTAAGTTGGCCGACAGCTTGTGTACCTAACAAGATGGCTCTGTGTGCCACCTGTGGCACCCATGCCAAAGGTTCGCCATCACGGGTCTAGACTTTTTTTTACTCTTCTCTTTCATCTAAAATATTAGCCAAGCCTCACAATTTTGTGTCATTTGCAAACTTTATAAGCATTGTCTCAGTTCCCTCAGTCAAGACATAGATAAACTTTTTAAACATGTTGGATCCAGGACAAAGCCCTATGCCACTGTATTTTCCCTGAAGCTGGAGCTATTCATTAGCATTCTCTGACTACAGTCATTTAGTCAATTGTGAATCCATCTAGCAGTAGCAACATCTAATCCAGCTGTACCCAACCTTTGTGGCACAGGAACCAGTTTTGTGAAAGACAATGTTCCCCTGGCTGGGGTGATGGTGTTGGTTTCATGCACAACCTAGATCCCGCGCATGCACAGATGATGTTTCGCTCATTCACCCACCACTTGTGCAGCCCAGTTCCTAACAGGCCACAGATCATAGCGTTCCACAGCCTGAAGGTTGTGGACCGCTGATCTAGTCCGTATTTTATCATTTTATTAAGGTGAAGGGGCTTGCTATGGTCCTGGTAAGCTGATTCTTTGGCATTCTTCTGATCTATTAGCCCCAAAATTATAGCTGAGAAAAAGATATAGATAATCTGCAACATATTCATTCTGGCATCTGTTAACTGGAGCATGTCTATCCATGCTATTTACTAATCTGTTCAAGAACATTGCCTAATATAGACATTGAGCTGACAGGTTTGTAGTTCCTGGATCCTCCTCCTTCCTTCACCAGTCTTCCAGGAGTTCTCAAAGAAGACCAAGAATAGTAGAATGTACTTGATGTGACCTTAAAGACCCAAATTTGTTTAAATTGGCTACATTTTATCTTGCCTTTTGCTTATCCACTATATCTGCAAATCCCTCCTTCCCCCAGTGGCATAACAACGACCAATCTTTCTGCAAGAAGACAGTGGCAAAATAAAAGCCAAGAACTTTTGTTTTCTCAGTGTTGCTCATATCCAATTTCTCCTCACTGTGGACCTACACCCCTTTCGGCTTCCCTTTTGATTACAATTGTTTGTAATAGCTGTTACAAGGCTCAGCACATACTGAGCTGGAGCCTTTCTGATAGTTCCTACCATTTCTGGAGATTGTCTTGACTTTTTCTTTGGTTCTGTGTTACTCCTTCCATTTCCATGCATAACCTTTTTCTCTTTAACATTTTAGAGAGCTCAGCTGGGATGCTCACTGGCCTCTAGTTTTTCCCATTTTTCTTTCTGTGGGAATTTGTTTTTTAGGAATAACATTTTATTCTGGACTTTTTTCTCCTTCAAGATTTCATGCCATTGGATCCAAGCTACCTTAAAATTACGTATAGGTAGTTCTCAACTTACAACAGTTCATTTAGTGATGATTTAAAGTTACAAAGGCACTGAAAAATGTGACTTACTACTGTTTTTCACAGTTATGACCTTTCTAGCATTCCCATGATCATATGATCAAAATTCAGATGCTTAGCAACTGGTTCATTTTTATGACTGTTGCTGTGTCCTGGGGGGTCATGTGATCACCTTTTGCAACAAAACTCATTTAACAAATGTCTCACTTAACAACAGAAATTTTGGGTTCAATTGCAGTTGTAAGTTGAGGATTACCTGTAATCGGAATCAACTCTTTTGAAGTCTGGTGTAAAGCTCAGAGTCTTCTCACTCTTCTCCTCCTCTGGGTGTCACAAATTCAAAACAATCACATTCCTACAGAGTACCTTTATTACTTCAACCAATCAATTTCTGTTGATGAAGATTAGGTCCCCAATTGCTGTCTCCCTTGTTCTTTCTTCTATCTTCTGACAAATGAAACCAGCAAGCATTTGTTGCATCTCTTAATCTTGGGACAGTTAGATTCCAGGCTAATTGCATGTGCCTTCATCCATGTCTTTCTCCTACCCAGGCAGTCTGTTATAAACTCCTAGGTTTATATTACTTTTCTCTCATTCTAGTCATACTTGTACACTGTCAATGGAATTTCTATGTTCTGATTGTTAAATTTATATTTACAATGCTGACTGTCATCCCACCAAATTTTAGTATACCTGTCATAAAATATCTGTTTTCTTGAGTTTCACTTCACCAACTATTTGTACTAGACAACAGGCTCTATCATATCTCAAGACCTAAAATGGACACTTAATATAAAAAATGTCATCAAAAAAACACAACAAAGAATGTTCTTTCTGCACCAACTCAGAAAGATTAAACTGCCCAAGGAGCTGCAGATACAGTTCTACAGAGAAATAATTGAGTCGGTCAGCTGCACTTCTATAACTGTCTGATTTGGTTCTGCAACCCAACAAGACAGACACAGACTACAGAGTTCAGAACGGCAGAAAAAACAATTACTACCAATCTGCCTTCCATTGAGGACCTGTATAGCGCACAAGTCAAAAAGAGGGCTGGGAAAATATTTACAGACCAGTTACATCCTAGACCAAGGGTGGGCAAACTTTTTGACTCGTGGGCCACAATGGTTTATAAAATTTGACAGAGGGGTCGGGCCAGAATAGGAGAATGTAATCATTTATTTTTCCACACACTGAAATGCCACATCATCATTCAGAAGCACCATAGGGTGAATTTCTGGTTAACTTATATGTCCTCTCCATAAACAAAAATTTTAATCGTAAGAATAAGGTGGTTGAGGAAGATGAGGCGGTTCCAACCAATGGAATATTCTGGATAAATCTGCTTTGTGGACTGTGTTCAGTAAGCTATCACTAATGTGATCAACGAGTATTTTACCATCTGAGTTAATAATTTACTTCAGAGCACATAATCCTTAGCTTTCTGTTGGGCTGGTTCCTGCTAGTAACTAGTTCGGCGGGCCGGATTAAAAAGCCCAACGGGCCGGATGTGGCCCGCAGGCTGTAGTTTGCCCATGTCTGTCCTAGACATAAATTGTTTCAACTCCTACCCTCAAAACAACACTATAGGGCACTGCATACAAAACAAGAAGTTTTTTCTTGAACACCATCACTCTGTTACACAAGTAATTCCCTCAACACTGTCAAACTATTTACTAAGTCTGCATTACTAATACTATTACGCTTCTATTACATTACTATTATTCTTCTCATTGTTCCATTACCCACCCCCTCCCACCATGACTTACAATTTATACTGATTATTGTTTCCTAGTATGATTTGATTGCTTATTTGTACCCTATGATTATTATTAAGTGTTGTAGCTTATGATTCTTGACAAATGTACCATTTTCTTTTATGTACACTGAGGCTCTATGTACCAAAGACCTTGTGTGTCCAATATGTACCTTGTGTGTCCAATCACACTTGACTAATAAAGAATTCTATATATATCAACTCTTTGTATTGGTGTAGAAACATCTGAGGCTTGAGTAGCACCACTAGCTGGGTATTCTGTTATACTGTAGTTCCCTACAAACTCTTAAGCCCACACTTAGCTTGCTTCTTCCTTTATGTTCTGCTTTCTAACCCTTGGCTACAAATTTGGATATGAGTTTTTGCCACCCTTCCCCATTTCTTTTAGTTTAATGCCCTCCTGATGACATTGGCACTTGCCCATATTTCTTTTCTTATCTTTATCATTTGTATCTCATCTCTTCCTAGGAGATCTTCTTGAAGGCAACATAGTTCATCCCAGAATCCAAATCCTTCTGGATAGCAGGACTTCTATAGCTAGTTGTTGACGTTCAATATTTTGTTTTTGTCTAGTGTCATGGCTTTCATCTGGAAGTATTCTTAAAAATAAAAGCTACCTCTCTTCCAAGTTTCTTCTTGCTTAAAACCTCACAGGTTTTAGTCAAGCTTTCTTCTTCTTCTTCATATGAATAAAAAGGAAAGAATTGACTTTGAACAGTGTCAATAACCTCTCTGCTACATCCTGGATAGAGACACCTAGAAGACAACACATTTCCCATGACATCATAGTGGGTCTGTACCCAATTGTCTTTTTCTCAGCAGGAGATTGTTCCTTTATTGGCTAGTTTGGGGTTTGTTGTTACATGCAACCATGGCATTTAGTTTCATTAAAAAGACCAATGCTTATTTAATTTTGATTTAAAAAAAATAACCTATGATTAAAAAAACCCTTAGCAGAAAGGAACATGTAAAAGTAGGTTAAAAACACATTGTTTTAACCTAATATGCTATATAAAAGATGGGGCAAAATGACACAGTAATGGAGGATAATTTGACATTAATTATAAACTTAAAAGCTGCCTTCATGTTTGCAGATTTTCAAGGCTAGTTCTGAATGCTAGTGTGTTCTAAGTATGGGGTTTGGGCATGCCTCATAGTGTTATGAAATAAACATTGGGACTTTTGTATTAGTCATATTATGATGGCAGACATTGAAGAGCCAGTAAAAACCAACCTTTGCTCTGGTTTTTTGAGCAAGTACCACATGCATTCTATATCATCTTTTGTAGTTTGTTTCTGATATTTCAAGATTCTGTATTGTACGGTATAGCATAGAACTACTTCCTGACTAAATGGCAAGTTTTTCAACCCCAGGGACAAAGCAGGAGAGAGGCAGTGTTTAATGTGCTCCAGCTGTTCTGTTTAAATGCTACCTTTGCAATTTCATTCCACTTACATTTTTTTCCTTGAGCCTGCATTTAGATATGTAATATTGTGTCTGCCTTATATAGAATTCTTTTAGTGTAGAATTGTAGTGACCACATAATATAGTTCAGTGCATCTAATAAGTATTTGGTTGGGAAATAAATTATGGCATGGCATAAATAATTATTAGAAAAATTATTTTAATGTCAACCACTTCATTTAGTCATTCTAATACAGGTAGTCCTCGACATATGGCCACAATGGAGGCCAAAATGTCAGAAGATTACAAAATGGGATCACATGATTCTGCGACACTGCAACCATCATAAATGAGTCTGTGTTGCCAAGCATCTGAATTTTAATCAGGTGACTGTGGGGATGCTGCAATGGTCATAAGTGTGAAAAATGGTAATAAATCACTTTTTTCAGTGCCATTGTAACTTTGAACAGTCATTAAATGAACTGTTGTAAAACAAGGACTACCTGTATACACAGAATACTTCTATGTAATTACTTACTGTATGGTAACTTGTCACAAAAAATTAACTTTTTGTATCCTACCAGGAGATGAATCAAGGTACATGTGCTCTCTATACATATGTATCAGGAAAAAAAAGGTAGGAGTGAACCGTCTCTTTGACAAAGAATGGATGAAATGATAAAAAAGGACACTGGAGTAAATTCTTAACTCTTCATTTGTATTCTACTGTCTGCTTACAGTCATAGGGGCTGAAGAATCTGTGGCATTGGATTTGGATCTCCAACAACTTGATTGCTTTACACGATCCACTAGCTGTGAGATAGTTTTGCAATTTACAGTCTAAAGCTTTTATCAATTGGACAACTTGACTTTCCACTGTGGCACAAAAGCAGGTCCCAGTAATTCAATTAAATACGCTTTTCTCTTTGTAAAATAATAGCTACCATAAAAAAAATTACTGCCATCAAAACATGATAAATAAAATTGTTTATCCCCCTGGAAGTTTTCCTCAAAGTGTTACTTCTAAGCTGTCACGGAGAGCAAGCTGGATGTATTGGCTGGATCCAAACATGGCTTAACTCTGGGTGGTTTGGTAAACTCTGATTAGTTGGATTAATGCAGTAGGCTGGGCCATAAATTTTGATTTACAAACCATACTGAGTGGGTTCACATACTACACATGGCTAGAAACAAATGTTTAGAGGAGTCAAGTTGTTGCTCCTCAAGATTGCACAAAACCCTTCACATTATTTTCCCCCAAATCTTTCCACAGGGTCTTTGGCAGAATGAAGTACACAGTATTCTTCAACACATTACAGTACAGCTTATCATACTGTCAGTTAATAAAGTATTATTTCTCAGTAAGGCAATTGAAAATCTTGTTATGGTGGCTTTATCCTTCACCATTATGACACCCATAGATGGCTGTGGTTGTTCTAAAAACTAGTGCAATAAATTACAAGAAGGCTGCAACCTGGGCCATTACTTCACCTTTTTTTACAACTTCCTCTAAGTTGAGAACATTTCCTTTTAACTTGCAGCAGCTAAAGGAAAGCACACGAATGATGTAATGTCAGAAATGCTTCTCTCAAAATTCTCTGCTGAGGTTGTACGGTGGAGACTGATACAGAGATATTAGGGCACCGCGAGTGATCCTGGGCTTTTAGCTGTTCATTCCTAAGCAATGGAATGTGGTAATTTGAAGATATACAAGTTTCCCAATTGGGATGTAATCAGACAATGTTTTTGTAGCATTCAAGTTTTTGGCATTATCAGAAGTCTAGATAGAAAACTGAAAGTGGTCAGGTGGGGAAGGTGTGTTCCAGTATTGAAGATGGGAAAATATGATCTACAAATGATGTGTTACTCTCTACTCCCTGCTAGCAGTTACATTGACCAATAGCTCTTTTTGCTGAGAATTTATTTCCTGTTGCACAGATATCTACTGAATCTTCTTTAAAATTTTTGAAGTCATATTCTTTGCTTATATCAGAGTTGATCCACCATTTGGCACTTTAGAAGGTAATAATAATTTTATCTGAAGCCTCTTCATTGGTGAAAGTAAAAATACAGTAGAATTACATTTGGTTGCTTTTTTATCTTCTCCCTTGAGAGTTCATCACATACTGAAATATTATTTGTGCTCTTCTATAAAACCTCCTTTGGGGAGGTAACTTTAACCCCCCATTATACCAGACACCAGATAAATAAACATTTCCTGGAATTACACCTCACTTCCTTAGAGGAACAGCTGTGTCTGCTGTGTTTTCCAGCTGTGGAAGTAACTGTGGCTGAGAAACCCCAGCTTGGAGGGTGATGGGAGAGCCAGGTTGTTCTCATTTTCCTCACTCTTGTGTCAGTCAAAAGAATCTTCCTGGGTGTTGCTGTCCCCATTTCCATTATAATAGCTGAGAACATTATGTGATCTTTAACATTCTGTGCAGATGATTTCTGGATGCTAAAATCTGAATGGCAACTAGTGAGAAAAGTTCTTATCCCCCCTTGCTAAGTCCATATTTGATTATCTGCTCAAGTGATGTCCCTGAATTGTATTATTTCAATATTTTCCACTACAAATGGGGGCAAGGTTGCTATTCTCAGATTTGAAATGGAAGGAATTTGCTGTGGCTTCCTGGGAGAAAGATTTTCTACTGCAAATTCCTTTTTTTCTGTAGAGCAGGGATGTCAAACTGGCGAGCCGAACATTGCGATACATCACATGACTCAATCGAGTTTGACATCCATGCTCTAGAGCAGGCGTAGGGAACCTTGGCTCTTTCGTGACTCATGGACTTCAACTCCCAGAATTCCTGAGACAGCACCTCTTGCCTTAGCTTAGAACCTGAGTCTTAACAGCTTAAAATGGCTGGCTCGGGAATTCTGGGAGTTGAAGTCCATGAGTCATGAAAGAGCCAAGGTTCCCTACTCCTGCTCTAGAGTTAGGAAAACTTTTTGCCTGAACATCTCTAGAATGTGATCTAGGTCAAGGCCTCCTTTATGGATGCAAGTAGTCTTTAGTTATCTCTAATGGTTTTTTGGCTGCTCTTAGCTTGGGTTTTTTTGTTTTAGCCCTTTTGATGTCTCATTTTTTTCTCTTTTATTTGTGGCTCATATGGGATTTCTCTTATTTCCATTCTTGCCTGGAAGATAACCTTCCTAGATGATTCACACAGCAGTATATTCTGGCCAAGCACCTCTCTCAAGTAGGAAAGTCAAGCTTAGAACGGTCCTCTTCCAAGTAGAACATAAGTATTTATGGAAAAGTCATTTACTGTTTTTCTTCAATATCTGCTATTTTTAAGTAAGTTTTTCCCTATTTTACAATCTTCCTTCTATCACTCAGAATAGAGCTAGAAGGGACCTTGGAGAACTTCTAATCCAACCCCCTGCTCAAGCAGGAGACCCCTATACCATTTCAGATAGGTGACTGTTCAATCTTTTCTTAAAAATCTCCGGTGATGAAGCATCTACAGCTTCTGAAGGCAAGCTGTTCCACTGGTTAATTGTCTTCACTGTTAGGAAGTTTCTCCTTAATTCCAGGTTCTTTCTTTCCTTGATTAGTTACCAGCCATTGTTTCTTGTCTTGCCTTTTGGTGGTTTGGAAAATAAGTTGATCCCCTCTTCTTCATGACAGCCCCTCATATACTGGAATACTGCTATCATGTCACTCCTAATTCTTCTTTTTTCTAGACTGGCCATGCCCAATTCCTGCAATCTTTTTTCGTATGTTTTTGCCTCCAGGCCCTAATAATTTTAGTTGCTCTTTTTTGCACTTTTCCAAAGTTTCAACATCTTTTTTGTAACATTCTGACCAAAATGAATGCAGTATTCCAGGTATGGTCTTACTACTTTTGTGAGGTGGGGTTTTAGGGTCCAGGTGGGCCTTCTAGTCACATACCTGGCTCCCTGCCATGTGACGTCGGCCCTGCCTGAGCTCCTCGAGG
>JAEANM010019006.1:0-12483 GCA_017656035.1 Myanophis thanlyinensis | reverse complement strand
GGGGGCGCACTCCCCGAACTTGATATGGCCCCCTATACCCGCCATAGTTGCCCCTCCCACTGACTGTGCCAATACAGTGCACTCGTCCCCCGGAACATCCCCCCCTTCCTTGACCCGAACCACCAATCTCCTGACCCTCTCCGACGTGCCCAGCCCTCAGCCCGGTCTTAGCCTCAAAGGACCCCCCCTCCCAACAATTACAACCTAGAGAAATCCCAACTTTTTATCTTCAATCAGGGCTATGCTCTGATTAGGTCAACATTTCATCTCCTTCTCAAGGAGCATTCCCAGCTCTGCTGACCTTCCAAAAGTGCCACTTTGCTCAATACTACAAATAAACTCATGTGCAGGGAGAAGGACTTACCCATCTAACGCAAAAGTTGCCAACCAATCAGATCTCTAGGATTTCCCTATTTGTAGCCCCTACCTTCTGTAAAAATCTTTGCTTTCTCATGATTTGGGTTCCTTCTTGTAAAGTAGGCACCCAACAATCGTAACAAACATGGTTACTTCTTCTCAGTGTTATGCTCTATAGCTTTGCATTTTCCACAGCAATCCTATGTCCTATGTATTTACATGTTTTTGCATGTATTTATATGCATAACTAAACATCTGGAAGACGTTTCTACTCAGCCTCAAAAATTGCAAAGCTAATTGAAATTCCTGGTATTTAGGGATAAATAATGATTAATGGCGTTTACAATAACTTTTTGTTAATTCAAGTTCAGAAACATTTCAATGCAAAATTTTAAATTAGAAATCATGCTGATATGCCACTAAATGAAACAAACCAAATACTACAACTATGTGACAAACATGAGATGACAAACTGCAGCAAAGTATTAAAAGTCTATAATTACAAAATAAACGCATTGTTAAAATATAGCAGTAAAGTATAGCACATCAGAGGCCGCACAGAGCTATTTCTATATGAGTATCATGTGCTTGCAAATAATAAGCATATTGGTATTTATATTTAAATTTATTCCAGACAATGCAGGTATTTTCAAGTAGCTAATTTTACTTTGTTTACCTGTACTCACTTCTTGTCTAAAATACTCTCATATTTTTTTTTATGTCTTTTCAATTCATGTTCTCAAATAACTGTACTCCATGATCCAATAAACATTTTTGGCAGGATTGTTAGTAGTACAAATTCATGTTTCTCCAATTTCAGATACTGAAAGTATTAGAACTGAACCAAACAGTTCTGCGATTACCGTATTTTTCAGTGTATAAGATGCACTTCCCCCCCCCATTGGTGAAAATATCTATACATCTTATACAGAGAATGTTGCTGAAACCCCACCCACCAGCCCATTTTCTTGCCCTTTTTGGCCTATCTTTGGCTTCAGGCCAAAAAAGGGCCTGAAAGGCAGCAAAGGGCAGAAAAAAAGTCCAAAAAGCAGGTTGAAACAGACAAAAAAAAAAAAAAAAAAAAACCTCCCCCACAGACCAAAAACAGGCAAAAAATTTGGCTGAAAACAGGCCGAAAAATGCCCCCCCCAAAACAGGCCAAAAATGAGGCATGCGGAGGCAGCGATAGGCCGCAGGGTATTATGGGAGGCAGATTTAACTGCCAATCAGCTGCTTATGCTAAATCAGTCTGTGCTGAAGCTGACCAGGCTATTGGCTGTTTTCTGCAAGGAGGCAAATTGCTGGGTTGCAGAGGCAGAATTTTTTTTCTTGTTTTTGTCCCCAAAAGCTAGGTGTCTTTTTATACACTGAAAAATATAGCAATATAATACTGGATTGCAATCTGAGTCCATCATGTTGTGAAAAATTATTTATTAGAGTATATTTTTGGAAATTTAAAATGCTAAACAATAAACAAGATCTATAATATTTAGGATTCCTTCCCGCCACAGGATATTCAGGGTTTTTTCCCATCTGGTATTCTATATTGCCACCCAATATAAGACTTCATTGAATAGTAAGCAAATCTTCTCATTTCTTTTCTAAAAAATGACTTTTTAGGGACTTTTCTAAAAAAGAAATGTTTATTTCTGAGATCCTCTCAAACCTGATGATCCTCCCACTTATATCGTTCACAGTTATTTTGGCTACATTGCCACTCACTTCTAAATGCTGAACATAGAATAAACAGTATTTTAAAATGTATTTTTACAAAGCTCTTATAAACCATGGGGACTTTTCTAGACTTAACATGCATGGCAGAAGCAATACTTAAACATCTTATCTATATTAACACATCATAAAGATTTGTTTTTATTTTAATATATTGCTATGTATGGAAAATCATCGCAGGGTAAATCAGTGTGACCTATATGCTAATTTTATGAACTCAAAAGTTCTCCTGGGAATGTCACAAATCTACATTATTTACAAGAGTGGTAGATTCTACACTTGGCTTCCTGATTTAGCTAAAAGATGTGTAAAAATATACACAGGCAGACAGCTTTTTGGCTTCACATCTCAAGAAGCTTAAGCATGTAAATTATTATCTATAAATCTAATTGTAATTCATATTCACTAAAGAGGCTCAGGAGTTTCCTCATTTGGAGTAGAACAGAAATAATTTATTATTTTTGGATGTGTGTGTGCAGAAAATACCTTTTCACAGCTAAATAACAAACCTTGAGGGAATAGATAGTGATGAAATAAGATTCATAATCCAAATTTTGGATAGGCATGCCAAAAAGAAACTATGAATTTTTTTTTTCAAAAAGTTATTCAAATATGCCAGATCTGAGAAGTGAATTATGAGGTGAGCTGAAAACATGCATGGTCATGTTATAAATTTACTAATATCGCTATTTACACTAGGGAGGGTACCAGGTTCTTTGTAAGCAATATATATTTATTTTTAATTTTTTTCTGGTATGTGTTTTATGTTATGTGTATTTTATGATTTGATGAATCTTTCAGGGGCCAACACGAACAAAATTCTTGGAATTCTGATAAGATCACAACAGGGACCATCCTTCTTCTTTATTTCCTGTTGATAACTTGCGGAAATATGATTTTAAATTACTCTGCATGTAAAAATATGAACATAGTGAATACTTCTTGAATGAAATTCAAGTTTCTCACTGTTATTATGCTTAATTATAACAAATACAAGACAGAGTAGGAGATGATCAAGATTATCTGCAAAAAGGTTTTTTTCCTGTTTAAAAGAAAAAAGTCACAAAGATAAGAACAGCTTTACATTCTTTCCTATCTATCTACCAAGTGTGCTACTCAGAAACCAACCACATTGAATGAACCTTATCCCCTCTATCTAGCATACTGAAATTTTCAGCAGCCATCTAGTGGTGGCATACATGGCAACAAATGAATATCAACCTTTACATGCATTGTCTAGCAAAAATCACTTTGTTTCTATTTTATTCAGGATAAAGCTAAGCAAAAAAAGATTGTGTGTATTTGTGAGCGAGCCATTCATCATCCTAAAGTCATAATTTTATATGGAGCTCACAGTAGTCTGATAAAGTTTCATCTGTTGAGTTTTAATAGTCCTGGCGGAAGAGGATTACCAGCATTAAGTAACTTTCTAAATTTCTAAATTTTTGAGCATTGGGCAGGAACTCTGTAAAACCCATTACTGAAATACGGGCTGAAAGTTCAACAGCAGGCTTTGGTGCAGGGGTACCTGCACTTTTTTGGCTTGTGAGCTACTTATAAAATGACCAAGTCAAAACGAAATACAAAATCTAGGCCAGCAAGTCTTTTGCATGGCATACCTTCAGATAGTTGGAGCCAGGCCTCACACATGACTTGGCCCATTTCTTCTGCAGCCAGCAAGCCTTTCCTGAAGGCCTCTGCAGCTGATAACAGAACTCCAGATTGATCTAGAGCTCTGTTATTGGCTACAGAGGCCTTCAGGAAAGGCTTGCTGGCTGCAGAAGAAATGGGCCAAGCCATGTGTGAGGCCTGTCTCCAACTATCCAAAGGTATGCCATGCGATCTACCCACCCTACCTTTGTGATCGACCGGTAGATCATGATTGACGTATTGGGCACCCCTGCTTTAGTGGATTGTGCTGAAATGACACGTGCATTGGAATGTTGATATCAGAGAAGATGGCTTTACGATAAAGAATCTGTTCCTTATATGACTATTTCATTTCTTACACCAAACATGAAAAAACATGATTCAGGGGGCAACTAATATTCTCTATTTCAATTGTATCTAATTTCTGGTGTTTCATGGCTAATTATGGAATATTTTCAAATATGATATTGTTAGTTACTTGAAATTATTTATAGTTAGAAATAGTTGCTTCCAATTCAAATTAGCTGGTGCAAGTAACCCACAGAATTACAATCTCCACTTACTAATTGCAAAAAATTACCTAAATGCATCAGTTATAGAAAACAGAGTACTCAAATCTGAAATTATAAATAGAAATGAAGTGATAGAACAGAACAGAACAGAACATAATAGAATAAGCTGGAAGGGACCTTAGAGGTCTTCTAGTCCAGGCCCCTGCTCAAGCAGGAGAACTTATACCAACGGTGTCAAACTCAAGACCTGGGGGTGCTTAGATCTGTCCCATGGGGCCACCCTGGAAACAACGAAGGATCGGCCTGTGGTGCCTCTGCCAGCAAAAATGAAACTCCGGAGGGCCACAGGGCACCCTTGCGAGCTCCATTTTCTTGGCACAGGGTTGCAGGAGGCCGTCACAGTCGAAAATTGAGCTAGGGAGCCAATTTTTGCTGGCAGAGCGCTTGGATCACCACAGGCATCCTTCACACAAGTGACATTGAGCGGGCCATGCCTCCCAGCCCCTCCCAAGGTCAAACACAACCCTGATGCAGCCTGCAATAAAACAGAGTTTGACACCTCTGACCTATAATTTTAGATAAGTGGCTGTCTACACTTTCTTAAAAACATCCAGTGATGGAGTGCCCACAATTTCTGGAGGCAAGCTGTTCCACTGGTTAATTGTCCTCACTATTAGGAAATTTCTCCTTAATTCCAGGTTGCTTCTCTCTTTGTTAGTTTCAAACCATTGCTTCTTTTCCTGCCCTCTGGTGCTTTGGAGAATAATTTGATTCCTTCTTTGTGGCAGCTCCTCAAATACTGAAATACTGCTATTATGTCACCCCTAATTCTTCTTTTTAGACCATTTTAGTTTCCAGGCCTTTGATACAGCATCCCAATACTGAAATCCATTGTAAAACAATCACCTTGTCAAAATGAGAAAGTGCTATCAATTAGCAATGAAATAATATAGAAAGATATATACATAATATAGGCACACACAAATGGCAACTACGTATTATATAACTCATTAGTTTTTGTGTAAGTCCTAACAAAATTGGTAGTGATTACTGCACATAGATTATAGTGCTTTTATTTCAATTCCATCTTTCTTGTTCAAACTACTTCCATATAGGAGATCTGAGCCGAAAACATTGTTATAAGTTTTAGTTTTCATGCGTACTTTGGAATTAAGACTGAACATTTAACTCTGTTGTTTCAAAACTCCATATTCACAAAATATTTGTAAAGCAAGATTTTTTAAAATTCATTTAAAATACCACCACTGAAACATCACCCTCATTCTACAAACTTGGAAGGGCAATCAATATATCTAGAGATCACCCAATAATTTGTCTGTTCAAGTCCAAATTAGAAATCTAATTTAACTAGAGTTGGATGCAACTTTTGACATATTTTGGACAGCCCTCTGCAAATGATTGGCTTAGAATTCTGGTGAAAGATATATGTTCCTTCTAATGAAAGTTCTTGCCTTTTTTTGCTCTCATCATTGTGCATCCCACTAAATATTACATAAATGTTATTCAAAGTTTTAATGAAAACATAAAACTAATACAAAGGAATGCAGAATCAAAAAAGAAGAAAAATCCAGAAAAAAAGATTAAAAATAGAAGCTTCCGGTTTCTTTTGCAGCAAATACAAATACAGAATTATTACAGAACTATTACAGAATTATCTCTTACAGAACTCTATGATTGCGAAAAAGATATTTTTTTCTATGATCCACTTTTTTTTATAATAATCAAAACCACAAATCTTCGTTTCTGCTTCATGCAAAAAGCCCCACTAGATATAATCCTGAAGAAATGAAACTCAAAAACGTTTGAGCTGGCTTAAAACAACCTGTCTAGCTTTCACCCCAAACCTCAGTGTTATAAGAAGCAAATTATGCAATTCTAGTCACCGCCCACTTTTTGTTTTACTGTATTTTGCTTTGTTTTAGGGATTACATTGAAATCCAAACCCTTTTCAAACAAAGCACTTCTCTCTTTTTAGTCACTTGGTATACACCTTATGGCTTAATGCCAAACTCCCAATAGAATTTTGCAAGCTAATCACATTTAATAGAAACCTTTTATAAATACAGCTCCCAGAATGTTTATATTTCAGCTTCAGTCAGATTATTATTTTTTCTTTCAATGTATTTCTGGATAGAAATTAGAAACCGGTTATACAAAATGAACAGATAAAGGGTTTTTTCCCCCCTTTACTCCTGACTTATCCCTACAATCTCTACAGCTACAGGACTGTCTATTTGATTATTAGGTTTGCAAAAATTTTGGTGTATATTATTAGGAAGATTAAGTCTGTCTCTGCACCAAAACCAAATGGAAGAAAGAGCATAATCAAACTTCAAGATAAACAGCTATATTTATTACTGGTTCTCATAGGTATCTTCTAGATAGACACACCTATCTATTTTGACAGAGCCTGGTCAATTACTTCTCTTAAAAAGCCATTAATCAATCATGATTGTCCCGATGGAGGCTCACTCAATTTCACTGCACACATGTTGTGCATTGACAATAAAGGATTAATTTGAATTGAATTGAATGGAACTAAACTGATATCACCATGATGCTACATTATTAGTTATAATTTGCAAAAATCTAGAAATTTGCATATAACCTGCATACTTCCACCCATCATTTCCATGTCTTCATATAATAACTGAATGTTATCATGGAAATAGATTACATGGGGTTGTGAAAACAATATTGACTGAATGGTAGAATTAATGGCATTTGAGTCAAAGTACAGTAGATAGCAATAGCAATGGCACTTAGACTTATATACCGCTTCATAGTGCTTTATAGCCCTCTCTAAGTAGTGTACAGAGTCAGCATATTGTTCCCAGCAATCTGGGCCCTTATTTTACCAACTTCGGAAGGATGGAAGGCTGAATCAACCTTGAGCCTGGTAAGACCCCGAACTGCCAAACTGCTGGCAGCCTGTGATCAGCAGAAGTAGCCTGCAGTACTGCACTCTAACCACTTTGCCACTACGGCTCTTGCATCTTTGAAAATAATTCCTAATACACTTTAGGTTTCACATACACACATGCACATATGTGCGCACACACACACACATAGATTTTGTAAAAGCAAATCCTGAACCATTCATAACTGCTCCTCTGAATATTTTTCTCAGGACACAATTACTTTGGCCCAATAATGAACTTTTATTTGAGAGTGGTCATAAATAAATTGTTCTTTATGAATGCTGTTGATCTGGAATAATTGCTCATAAATATTTAAGAAACATTTATGACTTATCCTCTGACTATCACCTGACAAGATTTCTGCAATGCACGCTACATAGAATCACCTTCGAAGACCCTTTGGAAGCTACTTTTGGTTCAAAATGACATGGCTCAAATGATGTCAAATGAAAATTGTTATTTTATCCTATAAAATATTACATGATTTGACACATAAACTATCTGTAGGAACAAGTTTTTCATATAAAATGGGCTTGTCTGGTATGTTTTGTCTGGCAAAATCTATTAGTGATTTGCTTTTCTGTTCTGGTCCCCATCAGAACAGCATCTTTAAAATTATTCTTCCTCCCTCCCTTTTTAATATTTGAATTTAGCTGTCCATGCTAACTTTTCAAAAATATTGTTTTAATTCAAAATATAAATGTGAAGCTGATATGTTGCAGAATGCATCTTCTATTATTTATATCTACAAGCTAGCAAATCAAGTGTTCCAAAAGCATTACTGAAAAATACAACAGATGAGTAGCTGGAGCCCAGTAGTTTGCTTGGAAGTGTAGCTATATGCTTAAGAGAAAATTACAAGTACAAAGTAGAATAGTAGAACATCCTGTGAGGCTAGTGATAGTAAGTAGGATCAATTCTACCACTTTGTGTTTAATCAATGCAAATAGTCAAACTAACCCATTCAGGACACGGCCTTAAAATTAAGTTTCTAACCTGTCTATGCATATCTGATTTAAAGTCGATTTTTGATATAGGAATATATTTCACAATTACTATATACAGACATACCGTGCATGTAGCGTATTTGTACTTTGCATCAAAGAAGCCTTCACTGGCTTCAAGAGAAAGAATTTCCCAGAAAAAACAATGAATACACTATATACACCTTAAGCAGTTAGGCAATGACAATCAGTGCATTATTGAGATATCTGCAAGACAGAGTACAGTTGGCCCAGAGGTGACCTTTTAAAAGAATGATCACACCCAAGGTTCCCCAAGCACTATTGCATCACAGCAACCAGCTTGAAAATAAAAGGTAAGAAACAAAGGAGTTCAATGAGAAGAGACGTTGGCTAGATATTAACTGGAGCTTCAACCCAAAGGATTAGTTTTAGTTTCCCTCCGCCAGAGCTGCCATGCAGAGATTTCATGCAAGTTAGGACAGAGAATTACTTAATTTAATTTGCCTGACTGCCATCTTCCCTGTAGATATAAGCAAAGGACAGGCATTTTAGTTCTCCACTCAATAGCCCAGATAGGAACAATGGAGAAAGAAGTTACTTGTTATATATCAATGCAATTTTTTTTGGTAGATTATAATCAATTGGCAGTTCTTTGTAAAACACAGCAAATCACTGTTCCAATCATAACAACAATAGCTTGGCTTTTTTTGTTATGGTAACTGTTTGCCAGTCTCTGCCATTTTCCCCTAGAATAGAATACAGTACTTAAAACATTTGTTATGAATGTGGACAAATGTAGTAGCCAAAGTACATTATGTAAATGCACTGAAAAAAGCAAAATAAAAAAGAAGGAACCAGCATCAGGAATGATGCAGTCAAGTTTTACCATGCTTAACATTTTATCCAAATGAAGAAAGGAAAGCCTTCCTTTTCAATTTAACAACTTTAAGGGAAAAAATATTTATGAAGTTACAGCTGTAATTATGCAGTAATAATTCTTGCATTTGTAAATTTGTCATTATTGATTTTGGGATGATCTCTGGATTTTCCTACCTTTTCAATTACAGATTATGCATAGTGTCTCTGTTGAAGAATCACTGCTTCATAAATATAGAAGTGTTAATTGCTGTAGATAAATATTAAATGTACAGATGTAACCAAACTGTAAGGTTTATCTGTAAAGCTAAATCTGTTACCTGTTGCTTGTAAACCTGTTAGTAACACAATAACAAAGTTATTACTTTGTCTGTTAAATTGCACAGTATCATTCATTTTGCTTGACATCTCAAAATGTTTCTCCCTTGTTCTCTGGAATGCTGTACTTTCACTTTAAATGTATTTAGTCTATTATGCAATTGATCAAGAAAAAATAGCAGATTTTTTTAAAGATACATTTATCTACTATTTAAGGAACTTTTTATCCTGACTAATAACAAGCTTAGATAGTTGAAAAAGCAGTGTCAGAAAATATGTCCAAGCCCTCCAAAGCTTTTTGAGCCTCCAGATATTTGTGGAGTACAATTCTCATGACTGCTGCCCATGTTGAGATGTGCTCATGGGAAATGAACTCCAACATTATCTGAAGGGCTGATCTAAAATGTTGGTCTCACCATAGATATGGTTTCCTAAAAGCATTCCAAAAACACTGATTATATAGAAGAGGGGCTAGAGTTACTGCTGCAGCCATGTTAATATTATATATGTTTGTTACAGAATTGATTCTTACTCAGAAAGGTAGGGCTGGAGGTATCTTTATTACAAAGATTTGCTGCCTCTTGTCACTCACACTTGCAACCTTCCTGATCTATCTTGACAAGTGGAGTTACCAGAAGTAGTAGTTTTGCATGTGCCTTGGCTTTGTATAAAGTGAGACATGACCTCACATACTTGGGGGTAATTTAGAAAACAGAAATGAAATGCCAACTTTCGTTATGGAACTGGTTACTGTTGAACACATGATCCAAGAACATCATAATTGGAAGAAAAATCCCTCTTGCCACAGAATTGAAGACTATTAAGGCAACATGTTACATTTAGTAACCTAGCAGTGCTTCTAATACTGTAGGAAAGTTTTAAAATACTTGAAGTTCTCGGTTTAAAAAAAAAATCCTATTCTATACTTAGGTGTCTTTTTCCTATCTTGACACTTAGTGAATTATTTAATTGGTTGTATTCCTCTATAGTTTTCTACTGCTGTTAACACTAAGCACTAGATACAATATATAACAACCAGAAGGAATTCCTCTCCTTCTAAGACAGTGTTTCTCAACCTTGGTGACTTTAAGATATTTGGACTTCAAGCAAAGCTGGCTGGGGAATTCTGGGAGTTGAAGTCCAAACATCTTAAAGTCGCCAAGGTTGAGAAACACTGTTCTAAGGTGTGGGGAGTATCAGGTATAAGAATCATAGATACTATTAATTGGCAGCCAAAACCATGAATTATGCATGTAAATTGATTCCTCTCAAAGGTACATAATGTAATATGGGTAGCTAAGCCTCCTTCCTCTGAGGAGAGAGGCATGGATATGAATATGTTTTACATGAAGAACTATATAAATTGCACAATGCTCTTGTTCAAATTATTTGGGGCCCGTAGCAAATAGTATAGAGAGTTATTTTCATTTCTTCTGTCTAATTTAAATGTAAGTATTTCAGCTTTTGTCAAATATAAACCCACATTTTTCAGAATCAGTTATATGGTTTTCATATCTCTCTGGTTATTTTATGTGAATCGAATCTTAATAATTTTTTCATGAATATTTAATGATTATTAATATTAAGTGAATATTAAGTGAACACTTACAACATAATTATTCTAATTGAATCTTTAATGACTTTATAAAATCATTACTGTACAAGTTAATAGAAAATAGGACTGATTTTAATCTGATTATAATCTGAATTATTAGTAGAATCTCTCAATGCAGAAGATTCTTTTTATCTTTGAAGAATTAACTTGTTTCAGGATTTTCCCAAAATGGAACAAAAAATAATTAGTGCCAGACTTAAAGTAATAAGAGAAACACTTAGCTATGTGTACTTTGTAAAAGTTACATTAATAATAGATCCATCCTCTAAGTTGATAAAAAAAATATAGCAAGCTCCTAATTAAGACCCAGATGAAAGCAATAATGGAATAAATCTTGTGCAATTATTAATGTTATATAATTTTATTGAACTTTTCTGCAACAATTTGACAAAGAATAAATTAATAAACTCTGCTAAATTAAAAAAACAACAACCCTGAAGTTTATGTAGTTTGAAAAACAGAAGATTCCCTTCTTCCTGAATTTTTCTTTTTGGTTTCTTTTGCTCCTTTGCTGAATTGTTTACATTTATAAATGTAATAAATATAGAAGTGTTAATTGCTGTAGATAAATTTATAAATGTGACAGGTACATTTGATTATTTCTACAAACTTTTAATGGAAAGCAATGGTATCATAAACAAATACCATGGATAAATATTCCAAATGAAAATGTTTTCTATTTTTTAAAAAGTATGATTTGCAATAAATTTCCAAGAGGTCCACATCAAGATTCATTAGAAAACAATGACCAAACTTTAAATATTTGCCCATTTGTTTTTGTAAGCTAATGTTCTGATATGGTTATGCAGATGATACTGAAATGGTAGCTGCAAAGACAGTGTAGATTAAAATAAAGCAAATATGAGTAACTCATAGGGCCAGGGCTCCATGCCAATCCCCAAATTGGTTCCTTATATACCATCAACTGTAATTACTGAAAACTGGCAATGTGGTTTCCTATCTTTAAAGGGATGTAAAAACAACTCATAGTTCTTAAAATAGGCTTAATACATAAAAAAAAAACTTTCTCTCCTAATTTGGGGAAAAAAAGGAAACTCTTGGTACTGCCTATGTATATTATAGGTAGTCCTCGACTTACAACTACAATTTATGTTGCTAAATAAGACAGTTCTTAAGTGAATTTTGCCTCATTTTATAACCTTTCTTGGCATAGTTGTTAAGTGAATCACTGCAGTTGTTAAGTCAGTAACACAGTTGTTAAAGATATCTGGCTTCCCCATTGACTTTGCTTGTTAGAACGTCACAAAAGCTGATCTCATAATCCTGGGACAGACACCGCAACTGTCATTAATATGAATCAGCTGCCAAGTGTCTGAATTTTGATCATATGATCATGGGGATGCTACAATGATTGTAAGTGTGAAAAACAGCCATAACTCACTTTTTTCAATGCCATTGTAACTTCAGCCACTAAACAGACTGTTGAAAGTCGAGGTCTACCTGTATTTCCTCCTTTCCCATGGTGCAGCTACACACACACACACACACACACACAC
>JAEANM010019005.1:0-12483 GCA_017656035.1 Myanophis thanlyinensis | reverse complement strand
GGGTGAAATATTGTTTTTATTGTTTTTGTTTATGTTTTGTTATTATCAATAAAAATAAATAAAAAAATAAAAAAAGAAAGACATGCAGACTCTTCTGCTTTTACTAAATGACCTGTGTAAGGAAGATAATATCTTTTCATTTATGTTACAGTAACAGATGTGTACCATATTGTCCATGTCCTTGGAAAGCAATAGGATCTTGGTCTTTGCTTTTATTTAAGTATCACAATGGAAATTTTAGAAGTTTTAAAAATAGTCTTTTCTTGACTTCCTTTCTCCACATTCCATGGCAGTACTAAATTCTACTTTAATTTTCCATTTGTTTCTGTTCAATGCTCAAGGCTGCTTTCAACATAAGTGAGGGGATGTTCTATTTTGTGGGAAGGTGATAGAACCAGCAGGATCTGAGAGTAATTCATTGATATATTTTATTTTATCAAAACGATGGGGCACACAATAGAAATATAGAGGCTAGAATGTCCTCCATACCCTCTTCCTTTTCAGGTCTCAACCCTTACAAATCAGATAAGTTGTCCCTTTAAAAAAACAGCTTGACTTTGGAGGCACATGGTGGTTGCAAGGAAAATACCAGCAGGCAAAATAGTGAAAAAAGAAGATAGGTGGAAGAAAGAAGAAAGACAAAGTACAATGAACAAAAAATGATTGCTGAAATCCCAAAGTGGCAGGTAGGGCAGGAAAGAATCAGAGGAACAGCAGTGATGGAAACAATGGTGTCCAAAAATATCAGAAGGGGGTGACTATCTGTTGAAAAGGCTGAAGGTTCACAAACCTTCCAGAGATCCAAAGTTCTAGCAGATCATCCAGGATCCTAGCTTGCAAATGATTCAAAACACCCTGGAATACCAGCAAAGCAGCTCTAAGCCTTGGCAATCAACCAAAAGAACCAGAGATCAAGCCATCATTCTAACTTTAAGACCTGGAGAATTGGTAGCTTTGGGAGACAGGAGTAATGAGAGAGATCTACCAGGATCCCAGGATACAGGTAGTAGTCACAGTTTTGCACAACTTCAGATTGTGCACTAATTGTGGCCTTTCCTGAATCAGGAATTCCTGTGTTCAGTCATCTCCCACTTGGACTATTACAATGTGCTCTACATGTGGCTACCCCTGAAGAGCATTAAAAATTTCAACTGATATGGAGTGTGGCAGCTTAGGAAGTCTTTAGGCCCCCTAGAATGGCCCACATTACATCATTATTCTGAGAGCTGCACTGGCTGCTGGTTTGCTTCCTGGTGCAATTCAAGGTATTGGCTATTACCTATAAAGACATGCACAGCATGCATCCAGGTTACTTGAGGAATTGTCTCACCCCCCATAGGACAGGCATGCCCCACACATACCAGCAAAGGAGGCATGCTATGGATCCTATCAGTTAAGGAGTTTTGGCAGGTAGGGTCCAGGAGAAGAAGCTTACCTGCCATGATGAAGCTTACCTGTCTTTGAAACATCTTGCCCCCTGAAATAAGACTGACTCCTGCTCTCCTGACCTTCTGCAAAAGCCTGAAGTGGTGGCTCTGCCAGTCAACTTGGGGTCCCAATAAGAGAACTTCACACTGGAGATGGTTGATTGACTAATAGCAGTTCCCACCTCCCCCACCACCATATATTATTTTCCTTCTCCAAATCTTCAGTTATAACTTGTATTTTATTGCAATTTTAATATGATTTTATAGTTTTATACATACGGTATATTAATGTCCCATTTTCATTTGTAGACTGCCCAGAGTTTTGGGGAGCTCTTCACAGTGTTGTGGATAGATGGGTAGTAATTTAAATACATACATACATACATACTACTAGCTCAAACATCAGATTGCACATTTTACATAACTGGACAAGTGAATTTGGGTCCAAGATGGCTGTGAAGGGAAAGGGAAAATTTAAAAACAGTGTAAGAAATCCTGGGTGTAGTACAGAACAGAATATAAATTGAAGACTGAAAGAATAAAACAGAGAATTGTGTGATGCTACAGATTAAGAAGATAATGCAATGAAGTGTAGGAGATAAGGGAGTAGAAGAGGATAAGATACTGGCAAAAAGTTCAGTGATACAGATTATACAGATATAACATAGAATCTTAAGGTAGAAAATAGGAGTATAAGAGGTAACACATAACATTTGTGTAAATTGCTGACGGATAAATTAATCTCAAACTTCCAATCTGCATGTAAAATCTTTTATTTCTGTAATAATAATAGCCCTGGTTGCAAGAATTCCATTGCTTTTATCTGAGTGTGTCATTATCTTAATCTGAATCTAGGACATAACCCAATTTAGGGAGAAATTGAATCTGAATTAAAACAAGAACTTCCTGACCACATGGAGGCTAAAATAAATAAATGAGTGTTTTATGTCACTATGCAAGCTCCAACCTTTTGCATTTGCATGGAAAGACATTTTCCCAAATAGAAAAAATCAAATTTTTATCACGATGATACAACATTTGTTTTTATTCTTGCGCTGTCCACACTTGAGTATGATAGGAAATTTTAGACAATCACTATAATAGATTTTAAAAAACCCTTCATTTTGACACCCTATTAACTTGTTTCAGAATTAGATTCCAAAGAACAATTTTTAAAACATGTTTAGAATAAAACTTCAATCTGAGGAATAACACAATAAATAGCCAACTCAATATCTGCTACATTTTTTGAAAAGTTTTAGGGATGCTAGAAATGTAATTGAGACCAAAGAGATAAAGGATAGGGAAGTTTATTCCTGCATTGTCCTCAGCGAGCATCTTAACTTTTTTTTAATAGACTTTTTTTTTATGTTTCCAACTCCAGATTATGTTGAAAATTCTTGTTGTATGGGTTGTGGGATGTTTTGTTTTGTTCTGTTGTTTTAAGAACCTCAGCAGAACATTAAATTGCTTCTGATTCACAAAAGGGTTAGGAAAATAGAATATGTAGTTATAAAATAGTAAACATCTAGCAAACAAACTGGCTTTGTGAATTAGACATGGATTAACCTCCCTTAACCATGGATTAACCTTCCTAACTCCCTTAGGCAGCTACAGACATATATCATTTTCTAAAAGTACCTATGTACTTTTTACAGAAAAACATTTTAAAGGCCTTTCTGGCATGGGTCCAGTGTATTTAATTATCCCGTTCCACTACTTCAAGTGGAAGAGCTTACCTTGGATCCCATCTGCCAAAGAATTTTGGTTGCTGGAGTCCAGGAGAAGAGCCTTTTCTGTGTGACCCCCCCCCCTCACTCCCGGACTAACGGGAATGCCTGAACACTTGGCTCTGCCACTTGGCCTGTCAGAGGCCTACCACATTTGGAATGGGGTAGAGAAGGTTCTCATTCCTTGATTGCCCGTTGTCTTGGTTTTTAACTTTCCTATTTAACTCTCCTAATTTTAATTGCCTTATATTTACTTTTTTTTAACTTTTTATTATATTGTAAACAACTGAAAGTCATTGTATCAATGAGATGGTAAGCATAAAGTTTTGATGAAATAAAAGCCGACAGGGAAGGGATTTTTGCACAAATATCAGAGATCATGGACACTGCATGTGTTATGTCAGTGCTACACTAAGGGTTATAGACCAGTTTGGTATAGTGGTTATGGTATCAGGTTAGAAACTGAGAGATTGTGAGTTGTAATCCCACTTTAGGCAGAAAGCCAGGTGGGTGACCTTGAGCCAATCACTCTCCCTCAGCCTAGAAAGGAAGCAAGAGGAATGACTTCCAAAATTTTGCTAGGAAAACTGCAGAAACTTATCCAAGAGTCCTACTGACTCGAAGGCACACACCACATAAACACGGTTAGCACTTTTAGTTCTTTTGACTTCCTTTCCAAGTAAAAGAAAGCTTGTTGTGATGACACTCTAATGACTGTACCCTGGGGGTGACAATACAGTGAGAGAGAAAAAGCATCATCATCATCTCTATGATTGACGGTAGGTAAGAGCACATCAGGGACTGGGTAGTACAGCCAGGGAAGGTACAGTACAAAGCCGCAGATCCTTTGAAGATGTGCTTTCTTCTGCAAAAACATGCTTCACTTCTACAGTCAGCAGACTTTCTGCAAATGATTCTTCTTTCTGCCAACTCGCTATATGAATAAGTGGCAAAATGTTGAATTTTAAAAGAACAGATATTCCCTAACAGGTAAGACAACATCTTGATGCTTTTATATTGCTGTTTTTAAGCAGACATTGTACTGTTTCTCACATATTTTTCTACTAGAACTCATAGTCTCCTGGTTTCTAGGCTGGGATCTTAACCATTTAGCAGGACAAAGTTCAAGATTTAATCAAATGAAAACATGACTGCATTTTAAAAAAAGGTGTTGAGTTACCACGTGGTTTTCCTGGTTTGGTTTTATCTTCTTCTGCCATTTTTTTCCCAATTCTCCAGTCTAGGTTGGAGCTTGGTATTTTTTGATCTGATGGTCTCCCACCCACATCCAAACTAGAAATCAGTTGAGAAATGCTTTCATCTGCTTATGTATACACGCAAAAAGAAGCAATGTAAAAGAAAATCAGCCATTCCTAAGTAGAGTTCATTTGTAAGAGAGAAAGCAAGGCTAAATAAATCGATTCAAATTGCAACAAAATGCTTTCAGAGGGCGTAAAAGATGTCATTTAATTCCCCATATTATTTGAAATAAACAACAAGGGAAAGTGACAGAAAAATATTTCTGAAGGAAGCATTTTAAAAAAACTAGATGTGTAAAAAATTAAATTGTTGACTTAGAGCAATTTTTTTAAACTCAGTGTAATTTACTTTCCTTCCATTTAACATTTTTATTGATTTGTTTTTATCACTTTTCTGTAGCATTTCCAAGCTACATGTCTATATTTTATCTCTATGATGCCATTAAAATACATTTTTGGAGACTCCAGAATTTCCCAGATGCACTGGGATTTTAATTAAGAATTCTCTGCCCAAAAGGCTAATCATGTGGCTTTTAGGTTGAATGTTTAAAACAGTTGGGAAATGCCAAGTTGCCAATTGTTTTGTGTTAGTGAAATTCAGTGCTGTGGATCGAAGGGAAAAAACATACTTTGAAGACTCAGCTTAGAGATTCTGAGAGTTCAAGAAAAGGCTCAGGTGTTTCAAGAAGTTGAACAAAGATAGATGCCATCTGAGCTCCAGCATATGTTCCAAATATTTTTTGTCAAACCTATGCCCAGCATTTATGGTATGTGGTATTTGGTGGAGTAAAATAGTCAGTTTAAATACTTGATTTTCAGTATGAAGAAAAGACAACAAGCAACCTTTTTATTTTAATTGATTTATTTCCCTCAAAGAAGTCCTTAAATTCAATTTTTTAAAAAATGAAATATAAATGTACATGACAGGTGTGTACACACAGATGTACACTGTTTCTGACTTACTGCATTTCCAGCTTTGGATACCAACTTTGAAGGTGGAAAAACCATTCAGGCTAGACTTAAACAGTCTGAAAATTCAAAAAATGGAAATGGAGGAAAATAAATAAGAAAGTTTGTTTAAGTTGCAGAGCAAATATTAAAATAGAGTCCAGAACCTTTTCTAATCCCCTTTTATTACAAGTTTGTACAATATATTGCTCTGTAAAATGTCTTCAGTGAGTTAACTGAATAGTTAGTTAACTTTTAGTTTTTTAGTCTTAACCAGTTCAAGTGTTATCATTCATTCCTAGGATTTTTTATGCAATATTCTTCTATACCATGAACACCTGGTGGCACTCCATTATGGTGGAGATTGACCTCATACATCCAATCAAAATGTTATTGCCCAGAGTCCTTAGACAGGACGAGCAAGCATTTATGTATACACAAAGGAGCATCTTGTCTGGGTGGTTATGGTTTTATGGTTTTCAAGAAATTCCATATAAATGGAAAACCATTTTCCCAACTCAGATTCTTTTATTCTTAGGTAGAAAAATATAAATAGATGCCAATAGATGCCAATTATGGAGGTTTACTCCAATTTATTTAGCTATGTTCACCCAAAATTGGAATCCACAAGCAAGTCTACTCCATCATCAGGAATAGTTAGTGCCAGTTTGCACCAGATCTATAGAAATGATTATTAGAAGAAATCTCCTTTTGTTTTTTTTCTCACTTTGCAGGGTTAATCCTGTAAAGATTAAGTTTACAGGGTTAATCCTGTAAATAAAGCAGTTGTTTCTAGCGTAATCTTTATTGCCTTGCTCATAGAAACTGCCTCTCCCCTTATTACATTGTAACTTTTGTGGAGTTTAATTCTGTGCTTGGTGATGTTTAATCCTGTGAATTAGTAGAACCAGTAGTAAAAAAAATTGAATTTCACCACTGCCTAGTGCTGTGCCAAAAATAAGTCCAGTGTTTTCTTAAAAATATTATTTCTATCAAGTGAGTAATGTTGATATAACTTACTTTCCTTCAAAAAACCCAACCTAAAAATGTGGCATTGATTTACAAGATGGTATATGGACTCCTTTTGCTCTCCAGAGAAAGATACTCATGGGACCTTATCTAAGTGCCATTGTCAAATATAAAAGCATTAACAAGCAAAGTTTTTCAAATATAATTGAATGGTAACAATTACAAAACAACAAATCACATTCAGAACATCATCAAGAACAATTTTAAATCTTTTTGTGAATGAGATAAGGAAACAGAAGCTTCATATGCTGGAGAAGTAATCTTTGAATAATTGATGTACAGACTTTAGCATATCATTAAGAAGAAATCAATTGAAAATCAGCATTTCCCAGCTTCATTTGTTTGTAAATTAGATTACTTTCACTGTAAAATTGAAGTCCATATAAAAAAAGCTAAACATAGTTTTTAAAAGGGTTTGAATTTCACATTAGTGTGAAATGCAATGGGCCAGTGGCCTATCACAGTTCATGTTATCAATGAAATTGACACAAATCCATACCATTTGTTGGCCTCATCTCGTTCTATAAATCAAAAGGAGCAGCCAATTTCAGTTTGTCAATGCACTTTGTAACAGTAGTTCACCAACTCTTGCAATAATTGGGGTGTGTTTTCATAACTAGGCACATTAATGACTCAACTGTCTGTGGCTTAGAAAAAAATTGAAAATAAATTGCAAGTTTCTTTCTGGGCTAAATAGGTAGAAAATAAATAATAAAGTTCACAACCCTGAGATATGGACTCCTTTCTTTATCAATCCAACTCACTTTTCCTCAGTTACTATATGTTTAAAACTGTCGTGTCATATAAGGCAAATCTCAGATGTAGGTTTGTGAGAACAGTTTGATGTAGTGATTAAAGTACCAGCCTAGAAACTAACAGCCATTATAACAAATGAGAGGCACTAATTTTTCAATTTACCAATCATTACCTACTAGATCATCTAGTATTTACAGGTTGGCAAAAGTTCTCCTTTAATGCATTTCTTATCTTGTAAACAAGAATTCCTAAGGCTTTATACAAATGAATTATGGCTTGGTGGCTATGAGGCTATGACCTTCCATTCATGTTTCAGTGCCTACTTGCTGATCTTCTATTTGCTGCTTTGTGGAAGATATGGAGAAGCCAGAATGAAAAATCTGCATGCATGTATAGATATGTAAGCCATGGAATCTTATATCAAATCATTGGATCCTACTCAAATATAACTTCATTAAAAAGAGTAACATTCTCTCATCATTAATAGCAGCCATAAGAATTGCAAAACCAAGCTCTTCCTATTTCAAAGATTTGTTTTGGTCAACAGCCTAGCATTTATCATTAGGATCCCCAAATTTCAATACCTGTTAATATTATGCATATTTGAGTTGTTTTTATAAGAAGCATTGGTCTTGCTATGTCAAGACAGCATACATATATTTTTTCTAAAGTCACTTTGAATTACTTACATTTGGCAAAAATAAAAAAAAATGATCATACATTTTCAGTGCACTGAGTGAAAAGTGAAATAATTTGACCTACTACGCTTTTATTATATTGAGGCATGTCTTTCAGATTGCTTGAAATTTATAAATCTTGTATATAATGTGAACAGATTTCCTCTTTCGTATAGCATCACTCTCTTCTTTCATCCCTCCCTTTTGCACTCCTCTCACAATCCAAATCTGCTCCCTTAAAGATAGCCCTTTAGGCCTACCAATAAATTTGGAATATAGAAAATAGTCAATTCTGTGAGCAGTTTTCCATTCCAGGGTCGCACAAAAAACAAGTGTTTTGAATAAACACTATTGTGCTTTCTTTCTCTTTGAACATAATCTAAAAGTGGGTCAAAAGATAAAATCAATAAAACATCATAAAATATAAAATAAAAACTCATGAAATATAAAATCAACTAGGGTCACAGAGGAAACAGAAACAGAATTGTGGGATGAAATAAGTTATAGCCAGCAGCACAGGGCTAAACATGGGAAAATCTAGGAAAAAATAAGTTTCTATAAAATTATTAACTATAGGAGCCAGATAATATTTCCTGAGGGAAAACAGTTGGTAACATTATTTAGGAGAAATACTTTCCCTCCCAAAAAAGGGAGGACTGTCTTCAAAATGCAATGATGTGTTGTATTTCAGATGTATTGTCCTTTTTCAAGGCTTGCATTCCATAAAGTTTTTAATTTTTAAAAAGCAACTACTGGTAAATGATAATGGAAATTTAGAATTGTAGTTCTAGCCATCGGATATCCTACATCAGATGACACCAAGCATGGAAGGGCCAGTGTAAACACTAAGAGAATTTGATATGATTTAACCATTCAGTTGGGTAATAAAGTTCAGGATAATGTTAAAAAGGGAAATGATTTTAAAATTACAAATGGGAAGTATATCAAAGAGGGATCTAGTACAAAGCAGTTGCAATACAAATTTGTTCCAAAAATGATTGGTTCAGAGATAATCCAAAGCAGCTCTTAATTAAAATCTTAGTGCTGTATTGCATATACAAAGATAATTGAATATAACATCAACTTCTGCATGCAAACACATATTTATCTTGCCAAGGAAATAATTGAAAAGAAAGTACTTGACAGAACACTCATGTTGGAAAATTTGTTTTTGTTTATTGGTCACAGGAGTTTTCTGTTTGTGTTTAGCAGCAATTAACTGCAGATGCTTACACAAGTTAACGGGCCAAACACCAACATTCTTTATAACAATAACTTATTTACTTAAGCAAGATAGTCACTTTTTAAAAGAAGTAAATTACACCAGTGGAATTGGCAATATGTTGGATACCATCTTTTGAGTGGAAGGAAAGACTTCATACATATAAAATATTCTGTAACATTTAGGCAAAAGGGCAGAAATAATATTTCATCAGCATTATGGACATAAAAACATTCTGCCTTATAAACCTAGCCATCAGATTTTGATACCAAATTTCACAGTCAATTTTTGCTTTAATTCAGGAAACCTTGGGCCAACACACAGTCTTTTTCACAAATGTGCCCTCTACTCCAAATCAGTTAGTTTCTATTTACTTTGAATCTGCTCCTCAAAATCCACAGCTATAGTAAGGAAGAATAAATGCTGACAAATTTTGTTTCAATTCAGGTATTATTCATAACAGCTCATATATTTTATCACAAACTTAACTGATTTCCAGAGCTACTTTAATGAAAGTTGTCCAATACAGTTGTAATTTAGATAATCTAACTGATAAAATTTCACAAAACTAGCTTCTAATATAGGGAAATGGAGTTAAAACTATTCATTTAAAAATAACAAGTATTATTTCAATATAATTAAAACATGAAATATCAGTACACAATCTCATTCAATAAATCTGTGCTGATATTTTAGTTTTAAATCAACCTGAACTTAATAAAAGAAAATTTAAGAATAAATTAAAAATATGCACACATCCAGTGTCATTAGTATTTCATTCTATCAGGACACAATAACCATTAAAGTATTATTTAATGAACTGTATATCAATATATTAATATCAGCATATTGCCACTAGCAATAATGTCAATATTTATAAAAAGTTATGGCATAGTAAAAATAATCTATATCTATGACATGTATTTGACTGAATTAAGTAGAACAACCAGTAATGAAATTGCATGAAATATTGAAGCACTGGATATTTTCTGCCATTTAGGGTCAACCATATCAGTTCTCAAGAAATATGCCACAGATTAACACTTGGTAAAGCAGCCATCAAGATATTTGAATGCTGTGATGTGTCTATACTGACAAAGATCACAATAGATCAAGTCATGTTATGGAAAGGAAAGTTGGGTTTTCAAGAAGAACAGGAAGATTATTGACGCACCCAAGAGAAGACTACTGACAATACCATGGAGAACAAAAGAAAAAAGAAACTAATGGATCATCAAGGAAATCAATCCAAAATTCTCACTGAAATCACAAATGATTAGGCTCAAATTATCTTACTTTGGATACATTATTTAAAAAACCAGCTCTCAGGAAAAGTGTCTAATGCTGGAAAAGGAAGGAAACATGCTGATCAGGAGCAAGGTGGAGAAACTCAGTTATAGTGGCAATGAGTGCATCACTTCAAAATAATTGGAGAACATCTATGTTGAAAACAACTTGATGGCACACAGTCAATCAATTACTTGTATTAATGGATACATGTTGTCCTAGACTTACAATGGTTCATTTAGTGACCATTATAAGTTATAATGGCACTGAAAAAAGTGACTTATGACTATTTTTCACATACAACCATTGCAGTAACCCTGTGGTCATATGACCAAAATTCAGACATGGCCAACTCATATTTACGACCATTTCAGTTATCTGGGGCACATTGCACATTGACACAAAAATAGGTTGAAACTTCATTAACTGAACTTCTAGAATTGAAGCAGACTGTACAATTAGATTATGAATTAAAATATATGTGGGAGTATATGAAACATACTGATCACAAAATTTAATATATTGTCCACACAAGGCAGCTGGTCATTAACCTGAATGACATACATTCGCAATATAAAACAAAATCCACTACCTAACTGATCTATTAAGGCAGTTCTTATATTAACTGCTGCTAATCCTATGAATTGCCAAGTCTTAATCAACTTCCTTAATGCTAGGAATCTCAGACCTTTACATACTTTGCCCCATTTTTTGGGTGGCATCAATGAACATATGGACCTTGTAGTTTTAAATCTGCATTTGTTTACATGTTGCTGAATTGCTAACGAGAAAAGAAATAAACTAGCAACACTTTGGACAGAATTACCAAGAGTAATTTCTACTCAATACAATACTACTTACAGCATTTAATGGGAGAAGAAATCAACAAAGTAGAGTAGTAATTAATTCTAATAAACCTGTTTGTTGTCTTAAGAGTTATTTGTCAGCATCAGCCAATACCCAAACTTTAGAAAGGGCAAAGGTAATTTGTATTGTTAGGACATTCAGTAGAAGAATATGCTGATCCACTGAGGTGAAAAAGCAAATTGAGGCACATTGACACAAAAATAGATTGAAACTTCATTAACATTAGAGAAGTTTAAGAATGGAAGTCTCCTACTAATCTATCAAATAATAATTCATATGAGACAAAAGATTATCCCTTCAAAAACAAAACATTAAATATTCAATTAGGAGACATCTGAAGATGCTACGTAAGCAGTAATTATTAATTAAGCAAAGTAAGAATCTTAGTGGGTTTTTTTCAAAACCAAGAAAAATTATGTAAATAACCAATTTGGAATTTCCTCGTGCATTCCTATATATGTAGAAATAAGAGAGAGGAACTGTCTTCTCCATCAATTCAAAAAATAAGATATCTTTGGGTGTCAGTGTTGTGAGGTGGTTGAAATCAAATACTTGGCCAGAGAGAGCCAGGTTCAATTCTTCACTTAATTGGGTGACATAGGGCCAATCATTCTGTTTTGCAAATTTATTTCACAGACAGTCTTCTTTCTTCTTCTTCTCTCGACTGTTCCCATTAGGGGTCACCACAGCGAACCATCTGTTTCCACCTAACTCTATCCTCGGGATCTTCTACTCTTGCCCTAATTAACTTCATGTCCTCTTTTAGCACATCCATATAGTATCTCCTCTTTGGCCTTCCTCTTGACCTCTTGCCTGGTAGCTCCATCTCCAACATCCTTCTACCAATATAGCCACTATCCTTCCTCTGCACATGTCGAAACCATCTCAATCTGGCCTCTCTGACCTTGTCCCCAAAAAGCCAACCTGAACTGTCCCTCTGATGTGCTCATTCCTAATCCTGTCCATCATGGTCACTCTTACCTCCACTTTCTAGGTGTTCCTCCACCTGCTCTCTGCTCTCACTATAGATCACAATGTCACACTTTCTCTAAATCCACAAAGATGCAGTGCAGCTCCTTCTGACCATCTCTGTACTTCCATTAACATTCTCAGGGCAAAAATTGCATCTGTAATGCTCTTTCTGGGCATGAAGCCATACTGCTGCTCAGAGATATCCACTTCCTTTCTTAGCCTAGTTTCCACAACTCTTTCCCATGGCTTCATTGTGTGGCTCATCAACTTTATACCTCTGTAGTTGCTACAACTCTGCACATCACCCTT
>JAEANM010019004.1:0-12483 GCA_017656035.1 Myanophis thanlyinensis | reverse complement strand
CTCAGCCAATGTGATTGTCTGGATTTTTTTTCCTCATTTTGTCTCTCATAGTTGAGGTCTACCTATGATGCCAATTATAGGCCTTCCTCATCTTTTTAAGTGGGAGAACTTGCACAATTGGTGGCTGACTAAATACTTTTTTGCCCCACTGTATAAAAGATTCAATATAGAAGGACGTGAGCTATAGTTTCAATGGCCCTTTGTTCAAGGGGAACAGTCCAGCTAATATGGTATTGTTTTGTATCAGGCTCCAAAACTGTTGTGGGAAGTGCATTTTAGCATGGTAAAGTTAATGGCCAGATTTTAGGGATGGTTGTTTGATTATCTTGCTGCAAGGGGAATGAAATCATTTAAAAAAAAATACTTATTTTAATTCTAAAAACAAATCTTTTCACAAGTTAAAGATTCAATGGCGGACTAGATGTCCCCAAACAAGCAGAGATGTGGTTGTGGCAGTGAACAACAGCCAGCAGTGATTTATGGCTGGTAATCTTTCCAGATTAAAAAAAACTAACAAATTGTCCAGCTGCCCCCTGGACTGCTGCTTCTCATGAAGAGATAGAAAGTTTTCTTGAGGTAGACTGGCAGAAGGTCAAGGAAGAAACAATGGGCTTTCATACACAAGCCAGTCTTTTAAGGAACAGCAAACCCTCAAACCTTCAGTTTTGAATACAATCAAGTGGAGTCTTTGAAAATAGCGGGACAAAGAAAACAACTCTCAGTGACCCTTAGAACTTTCTTCTGAATTACAAAAATTAAAGCAAAAATGAATAATACTTCGAAAAGACTTTCAAACAACAGAAAAGAGCTTAACAAGATTTTGAATAAAAAAGATAAGATATAAGATAAAGAGGACTACACAAATTTAAAAGATTAATATTTTGGAAAAAGTACTTTTGGTGCTATTTGGAATTAAACAAACAAACCTTCATGGGAATGTTGATTCTTCAACATCAGAGGATAAAGTCAATAGGCAGAATTTATAAAACAAGGCAATATGTTTAACACGAGACCAACCATGTCATTAAATCTATGGGAAGTCAGATTGAACTAAAGTCTTATGAAAGCAGGAAAAAAAGAAGACACTTTTATAGGAGATATTAAATTGATGAGGAAGTAGAAATTTTAGAAAGTAAAATAGAAATAACAACAAAGAATCAATATGTGATTTTCAAAACTAAGAAATGTACCAAGGGTATTCTAATGCTTTTATTCATAAAACTCCTTTAATAAAAAAAAAAATTAAATCTGTTTACTGAGTTTTACAGTATAGCTGTTAGTAACAGTCTTCCTAAGGTACTTCCTTCATTTGAATCAAACATATCTTTATGTAAATATGCATCATGCTATCAGACATCTATCATTTTGATAACTAGAAATTACTGTAAAGGAATTATTTGATTGTGATTTATTTGCTTAATTGATTGTGAAGAAAAACAGTAATATTACAAAAATATTTTATCTCCTGATAACTTTCTGCTGTAATGGTGCTGTACTAGCTTTTCTTTATTCAGCAAAGAGCAGACATGCTTGAACTTGAACTATGTGAAACGAACTTAAGTCTAGGCAAGTGGACTTCTCAAATAATAAACCATTTGCTTCTCTTGTTTTGAATTAAACATTAAAAGTTGTGTGGGAACAATTAAGCTGCACTTCAAAAGCATGGCCTAAAGGTTTCATGCTAAGAACAATTATCTAAAAGTCTCGACCAAGAGGGCTTGGATTGTTTTTTTTTTTACAACTTCTATTTCACCTCTCAAGTAACTTTTAAAAATATTCTTGTAATTATCTTGTCTCTGAATAAGCCAGGAATACCCATTCTAAAAACAGGAAGTAGCAGTTATTGCTTGAAATGCAAGGCATGGAATCTAAGGTAGCCACAGAACAGAGCCTGTAAAAACTTGCTCTTACGAGTCAAGAAGACTGTAGTATAAATAACTTATGTTACCTTAATAGATGCACCTGCAAAACGAGAAAGTTGCTTGATGTGCTGCCCTTGCTTGCCAATAATGGCTCCCACTGCTAAAGCTGGTATGAACAGATGAACTGTCTCAGATTCTGGTTGTTGCTGGAATGCAAAAGCAAAGAAAAGACAAGCAGGCTATAAACAACCACAAGGCTAAATTACTCTTAAGCCAAAATTATACCTATAAATATTACGTTTAAAAAATGTAATTAAATATACAATTTAAATCAAAGACATAACGGAGAAAGATAATTACACACACAAACAAAAACCCATTAAGTTCAAAAAAGCAGTGGTTTAAAATGAAGGATAGTCAGTAAATTCAGAATATACACAGTAAAAATGTTTAAAATGTCTGCAGTCTTTTCAATAGAGAGAATTTAACAGGTTTTGCTAATGTCTTTCACATGTTTCATATTTTTAATTATATGTATTTTTATAAAAGCCATAACAGTTGTAATTCATTAATGTCTTTAGATGGCTATCTATCTAACAAGACATCACTCTGGGCAGAAACAGTTTAAAAAAAAAAACAGCAGACACGCCAAACACAATCATATTAAAACACATAAATACATACATTCACACACACATAATTCGATCAGCAGCAGATCCACATTAAACTCTATCAATTCTATGTGATTTATTTATAAGATTACTTTTTAAAGGAATTAAATAGCACTAAGAATTCCAATAATACAGATGGCAAATTCCATATTGAAATTTAAGATTTTCAAGAGATTTTGCTGCATGTAATATTGTTTACATAATGCTAGGGCATTCCCTTGATTTTTAAAAAAGCTGATATACACTGTTTTTCAAATATTATTAATAGATAGAAGAAAACCTAAAGAACATCTGAATTTGGTTTATTTAAAACCAAGTGTGAAATTTTAACCATTCTTTTTGCAGCAAATATATTCAGATATAAGGGATTTACTTTATAATCAAGTTTGATTTTACTGTTATTATAAAATTTAATTAAGAACATTTGTGGTATACTTAAATATTTGTTTTATCATTTTGTAAGTTTTTCAGATGGATAAACTTGTTCATCTGTATTAAAGTAAAGCAGCTGTAAATGTTCTACCATTATTAAGAATAAATACATGACATTTAATTATCTTTTTAATAGATATGTTGTATTTCTTGGTGTCAAAGAGGAACAAGTAGTCAACCTTTACAACCAACAAAAACTGTTTTTGAAAGACTAATAGAAATAACCATTCTTAAAAATACCTCACTGAAAGATAATTTATATAAACACAGGAAAATGAAGTCACATATACTCTTTTTATCTCTAACAAAACCTAAGTAGATGCTAACAATACGTCAACAATTTAATCTTTGCATTAAAAAAAATTGGTTCAGTGCCTGCCCTCTGTAACTATAGGAGAGAAAATGGCAGAACTAGGGAAAGGAATAAAAAGTTCTGAGTTATTATGTAACCACAAAGTCCAATTCCCTTTGATAGTGATTGAGACTCATCTAATGCTAATCACTATTGACTGTTGCTTGAGAAGATTCCTATGCATAGGTTTCAAACAATAAACCATGTATGGGCTTGGTTTTTCATGCTTAACATTAGTGCAGTCATAAATTGAGAAAGCTGCCAAAAGACATTTTAAGTAATGGCTGTCCTGACTAGAAAATTCTGGAAACTAAAGTTCATGAATCTTTAACCAGATTCAGGAAGACTAGAGAGGACCACATTTATTTATTTATTTTATTTTATTTATTTAATTTATATACCGCCCCCTCTCCCTCAGGACTCGGGACAGTTTACAGCCAATAAAAAACAAAGTAGAAGTACAAAATACAATTAAAATCAATTAAAATAAATAAATAACGGCTGATTAGATAACATTTTAAAATACGATTTAGGTAATTAAAAACAAGACCCACAATTCAAAATAAATTAATATAAAATTTAAAATTTAAGTTTAAAAATTAATTAACCCTCCGGTATCAGGCTAGGCCGGCTCATTGAAATAAATGGGTTTTCAGGGCGCGTCGGAAACCCCGGAGATCCGCAATAATACGAAACATGAATTAGATAACTAATCTTCTTTAGCATAAAAAAAGCTTCCTGTGTTTTCTGTAACCCAATTTTTTTGGCTATCTATCCTCCAAGAGAGAGCACAATATAATCCCAAACAAAAATATCTTATACAAGATACTGAACCATAACATGGTTGTACATTCCAATAGGACAGGAATGGACATTATAATTTTCAAATGTTAAGAAACTTATCAGAATAATAAAGTTGGAAGAGACTTGCTCAGGCAGGATACCCTATAACTGTGATGGCGAACCTATGGCACGGGTGCCACAGGTGGCACAGCGAGCCATCTAGCTGGGCACACAAGCTGTCGGCCAACTTACCTCCAGATGAGCATGCACATGCGATTGCGCAAGCATGCATGCATGATTACAGAGACCCAGCTGGTCTTTGGGCCTCCGCTGTGCATGTATGGGATTGCAGCAGGAAATCCAGCTGGTCTTCGGAGCTTTCCTGCGCATGCACACGCAATTGCTCACATGCATGAATGCCTGTGCACAGCACACGTGCATTGCGCGTGCAAAAGCTGGATGCCTGTGCAGATGGTGTGGTTGCACATGCAGCGCACGTGGAGGAGCTGCACACAAGTGCAGATGGCACACACAAAGCCTGTACTTTTCAGCACTCGATAAGTAAAAGATTCGTCACCACTGCCCTATAACATTCCAGACAAATGGCTGCCCAGTCTCTTCTTAAAAGCCTCCAGTGATGGAGCACCCACAACTTTTGAAATCAAGCCATTCCACTGGTTAATTATTCTCACTGTTAGGAAATTTCTTCTTCGTTCTAGGTTGCTTCTTTCCTTGATTAGTTTCCATGCATTATTTTTTGTCTTGCCTTCTGGTCCTTTGGAAAAAAGGTTGATCCAATCTTTTTTGTGGCAACCCCTCAAATATTGGAACACTTCTATTATGTCCCTCCTAGTCCTTCTTTTCACTAGACTAGACAAATCCAATTCCTACAACTGTTCTTCAAAAGTTTTAGCCTCCAGCCCATTAATTATCTTTATTGTTCTTTTTTGCACTTTTTCCAGAGTCTCAATGTTGTTGTTGTTTATTGGCTGAAGAATTCTAAGTGTGGTTTTACTAAGGCATTATAAAGTGGTATTAATACTTCATGTGATCTTGATTCTATTCCTCTATTAATGCATCCTAGGACTCATTGGCTTTTTTGGCTGCTGCCAAACACTGGTGGCTCATATTTAAATGGTTGTTCTTTAACAAGATCTATATGAATCAGAATCATGTACTCATAAAACCAGGTTTTCTCTATTCCTGGTTCTCAGGAACATAGTGGTCATACTTTTTTTGATATAGATATTCTTCTCTAAATATTCTATGACTGGTGATTTTCTTCACTCTTCATTCAAGATTTTAATATGACAAAAAGCCGTGCTAGTTATTTCCATTAAATCGGAATGCCAACATATCTGTCATTTAAATGGGGACAGTTGTAATCTATTGTCCAAAATGTACAAAGAGATAGAATTACCCCAAATGGAGGATATGAAGAGGAAGCAGTAGCTGGAGCAACGCCCACTGTGGGAGGTGGTATCCCTGAAGAAGAAGAAGGTGGGAATAACCCCAAGGCATTCAGATTTAGCCCTGGAATTAAATGTGCTTGAAGCTGGAATAATATGGAAGATCATTAGTTCAGCAACATGATTAAAAATAATTACTATCTTAAATAAAGGATTCTTTCTTGCTTGTCAGTCAAAATGTAAATAATTTAAATGGAATGAAATTTCATGTAGCTAATTAATTTAAAAATTAATATCATAATCTTGTATCAATTTATCTAACAACATATGTACTACTATTCTGTCAGAAGCAACTACTGGTTGATTCTATGAAATAATGTAATATATTAATGAAATATTTCCCTTAAATTCCTACTATTGTACCTTTAAATCTGCATGTCCTACAACTTTAGCCTTCACAGATAATACACAAAGAAAGATTATTACAGCATTCACTAAGGAGAAATGAGAACTGTCTTCTTAAAAGAATTGAAATTATCATGAAATCACCTTAGGCTGAAATTTTCTGCTTATTATGTCTTTCAACATAATGGCTTACAATCTTTTAACATAATGGCATTCAATCACAATGATTAAGAGAGAATTAATGCACTTGCAACTGGAGTAGCTAACAAACTACTCTGGACCATTAGTAAAGCATCCTAATCAATGCTAATCAATTAATGTGACCCATTCAAACAGCTGTTTTTTTTTCTGACTCAGGTATTAGCCTGAAAAAAGACATGCCTTTAAAGAAATGCTGCGCTCATATGTACACATGTTCAAATAACCACTTTCAAATTATTTTCAAAGACCATAAGTCTGCCTTAATAATATAATCAGGAATATATAAAATGTTACTTTTAACATTAAAATAGAACTAGGAAGGCAAAGCTTTTCTAAGATTATCAGTTGGACACTGATAACTGGGAAGTGCCTATTGGATTTTTTAAAATATGTATGCCTTTTATTAGATTTTTCCAGTAGAAAGGACAAAATATAAACTTTTTTTTTCCTGAAACTGATTTAGCTCTAATGTAATTCTTTGGACAAATACGTACTTAAAAAGATAGCTAATTTACACTCATAAAATGCACTTACATTCATAGCAGCAATATCATTTTCATATGACTCCCTTATTTTCTTCATTATTTCCTCCTCAGCCTTGGCACATGTATCAATACTGCCTTTAATTGTAATGGTTCGTTCTGGATTATATAGTGTCAAGTCCTGCAATCTTCATAGCAAAAAGAAGTGAACTGATTGAATGTAATAGCTAATATATGAAGCTGAAACTGAAAATAATTATTCTTCAAATAAATTTAAGTATTTATAATTCTTCAGATAAACAGTAGACAAAATTTTAGAATATAAAATCCTAGATGTATTATTAGTAACTTAGGTTCAAGACTGCCTGACTAATCAGCCAATCCATTTTCATGAGTGATAAAGTTAACTAGTTTAACCATTAAAAATGGTTTGTTAGTGGAGTCATGTGGAGACATGGATTGGTTGAGAAGACAAGCATACAGTATGCAAGAAGCCAGTAGGATGTAGTATCCCTTTTAATGTTTTCTACCTTTGACAATTGAAACAATTAAGTTTCTACTCTTCTAAATCTGATTATTTAAGTGTAAATGTTGTATTCATGTATATTAAAAACTTCATATTTAATGCGTTCGCACACTGCTCAGTGATTAACATTTTTAAGCTATATGTACTATTACAGCTGTTTTAGGGAAAAAGGCTTCGCTGTTCAATTCGTGTTATTGATGTAAGCAATTTATTGCAAAATTGAACAAATCCAGAAATGCATACAATTTAAAAAAATCAAAATATGACTCTTTTACAATAAAACGCACTAAGATAAAATTATTTATCCTCCTTCACTAATATATGGATCCTAATCATGTTCCATCTAGCATGTGAACACAGACAGACAGACATATAACAATTATTAAAACAGATTGGACACAAAATGTATCTTAACTACAACATACTGGCCAATTCAAATGATACTACCTGTTACAACTTTTCTATTTTAAAAAAACCCTCCCTCACAAAAGGATCAACAATTCTCTGTGCTACTGACTTACAAAAGGGGAGAAAATGTAACCCCTGGCTTTCCAGATGTAGACCTTTACAATGTATAGTTTAAATCATTTCAGCATCCCTGTGGGGTTTACCACCGAATACTGGACTTACTGCAGAATGTGTCATGGAGAGTTCCTCCTCCCATGTACTTGGAAGCAAAGCTGATCTTACTAGATTTCCTGCCTCAGGAGGTGGGAGGGAGTTCCCACCCAGTTTGAGAGCTGTAGTCCATTGGGTGCCATAAAAAAAATTAAGAAAACTGCACTGAAGTGTTTTCTTTTATTATCCGACAACTCCAACAAAGAAACATAAGAGGAACAATGCAGAGAAATGGAGAACAAAACAAAAGTTGTTGTTTTTTTTAATTCTGAGGGGCATAGTGAGCTGGGATAAAGAAAGATGATCTCTTAATAATTTGCAGTAGCCCCCAAAACTGAGATAAGTGAAAATAGGTTGATCTTCCTTTCAAAAATATTGGAAAACACTACCCCTTAACTCATGTATCAGCTTCTACTGCTAGAACGTGCTACAGAATTATGTACAACTATGTAAGAAAGATTTGAGAAACATCTGAATACAATAGGGCCTTACATATATCCCCTAAAGGATGATGCATTGATATCTCAGACATCCACCCTTAAGACATGGATGTTTGCAGATTCCTTTAGTTCAAGTTATTCTTCACTGGTGAGTACAATGTCATTCCTGACTCACAACAAAATGAAGCTGACTATTTCGTAAAACAAAATATATCCCCACTCCACCCCAATAGTTTGGACTCTTATATAGCGTAAGTATCTAATCCTTTCTTCTTTCAAGTATCAAGACAGAAGCAAGACTGTTAATACCCAGAAGCAGATCATTTTAACATAAAATACGAACAGATGTTTCTGAACAACTATTTTATTTTTAGATTACTTACACTTGTAAAACAGTGTATCTTTTTGCATCTGTAAAAAAAAGCAGATTCCATCTCCAATTCTATGAGCCAATGCAACTATGTCAAGACACCAACCCCCAAACAACTTAAAAACAAAGTGAAGGACTCTATAGTGAAATCTCAGTACCATAAACTCTGGTAACATATGCAACATACTATGCATTCAGGCAACAGCCATTTCTCTGAAACACAATTACACTGGGAAATCTGAAGAATCCCTACTGGCAAACATAAAGTACCATTCCCTGTGGGCTACCAGCAACCTCTGACATTCCTTTCCTTGGACTTGAAACCATGAATACCCAATGAAACAGAGAGACTAGAGAAGCGTTTGACCCTCCTTGATCCTTTTCACATTCAAATTGGAGGCATTCAAGTAGATTTTTGTTGCCTTGGTAGCTGTCCATTTCCTCAGAGGGAAATACATGTACTCTACACCTAACCCAAACAAGAAATGCAGCATTCCTTCTGTGCCTATTCCCAGTATTGAGAAAAACTGTTTCTCAAACTATTCATTTTTATGATAGAGAAGAAATATTTTAATTGCATGGTAAGCATGTCAGGAATGGGGGGATGATCCTCCCAAAATCAGATGCATAACTCTGGATGGAATGAGATCTCTTCATGAATGAATAAAATGCATAAGAGATACAATACCTCTATTGATAGTTTCATTTTGTGAGATCATAACATTGCAGGCACTTCACTATACATGGGATTATAGCTGAGAAAGCTACACTATGGTCTTTCAAACTGGTACCAAATACTTCTGTACTGAGCTTGCTAGATCTTAGAAATATGCTACATTGAAGGACTAAGACTTCTAAAAGACAAGATATGAATCTGGAAAATAAAGATGAAATCTCATTCATCAGCTCCATTCTAATATGACTCAGAAGTTACAAGGCCTTAAAGGTGATTATGAAATTTGAGTCATAGTCAAACTGAGTCAAAGTTCACTAACACTGAAGAAAAACACAGCTGCTGTTATTTTCGCTAACATGAGATTTATGTAAGAGAACATCAATTACTGTAACTTCATAGTGGCTGATAAAAAAAAACAGTATTGAAATGAAAATATTTAAGAGACAATAAATTATGTTAAAATAGTAAACAATTACAAATATAGATGCACTTGACATGGAAAACATGTTTTGTGAATCAAACAGTTTTGGCATAGACATTTGACCAGTTCATTCGTTCAACACTATTTGATTTTGGGCTTCAGCTAAGACAAATTCTGGTATAGTGAGTAAGATAAGGCCTTGTCCTTAACATAGTCTGTGCACCAGTCCACCCTCTAATTTTGCTAGCTCCTTCCTTTTCCCTAGCCACCAACATGCTTTAATTAAAATGTGGTTTACCTAATAGGCTTATTTGCTCCTTTCTCATTTTCTTTCATTCTCCTTAACTACCAATATGTGCTGCTCCTGAACTTGCTTTTTCTGCCCTCTTATTTCTGGGCATCCAAACTGGCTGTTCCATGGCTCAAATATTTTGCACAGCCTAAATTAAAAAGCTGTTTGCATCTTGACCTTTAGTTGCCCTAAGAAAAACCTAATGTTTAAGGAGCAGAAGAGAGTCTCAGTTTCAATGTCATAAGATTTTTGGGAAAGCAGTGAAGGAGAGGGCTTTGCCAAGGGCCCTACTATGCACCTCCCAAGTAGAACAGAGTAGCAAGGCAGTTTGTGCAACAGAGCCCATCTTTCAGTGCTTCTCCCTTTCAGCACCCATAAGCGGCTGGGGATGCCCCCCTTCCTCTTTCATTGATTCTCTTCTGTCCAAATTCACCATCTCCACTTGTGCTCTGTCAAAATGGAAACCTCCACTTACCTCATTCTTTCCTTCCCTGAAGTCACTTCAGTGCTTGTCTGGCATTTTTCCCCTTTCCATACACTGTACTAACTACAACTCCTATTCTCCACTCATCCATCTAGAAAAGAAAAGCCTATCTAATAATTTCTTTTGGCAATGCCCTCTCCCCATTTTCTGAATATGCTGTATGTTGAGTGCACTTGAGGTTACTGACAGATTGATTTGATGTGCATTCCCCAATGTGTGTGCACCTGCTTACTCTCTTCTAATCAATTTCTTTCCAAAGAATATAAATACAAATATTAATTCCCTTCTTGTAAATTATCTATGGAGGTAATCATTCTAAAGGACAGGAGATCAGGAGGCAAACAAAAGCTAAGGTATGAAACTGACTACTCTTCTCATTTTCGAGACAGAAAGCAAAATGTGGCCATGTGATCTCTCACTTAGCAATTATTTCACTTAGTGACTGGATTGCCAATTCCAACAGTAGTTGCTAAATGAAGCAATCTATACCTTTATCTCCAATAACCAGTTAAGAGCAGGTATGAATAACTCTGTCAAGAAATTGTCAAATTTTGAACCTGTGTGTTTTTCCTGTCTTTCTTTCTTCCAAAAGGTCCAAATTACAAGAAACATGGTCAAGAATATGCAGGTGCAATAAGTATGGTGGATTACTGATATTTTGCCCCTTTTATCACTACCATCAAAACTCACAAGTAAGCTCTGTTCAATAGTCCATCACATTAACCTCTGATTTTTCTACCACTATCACACTAGGTATCTTTTCAGTCATTTCATTTCCCTCAATTCCATGGAAACTCAGGAACTGCTTGGAATCAGAAACTAGGAAGAGCCTTACTGGAGCAACTCCATCCAGCACTTTTTTTTTCTTCCCTAAGCTACAGAAACTGGCTTAGCAATGGAACTTTCTGCTAGTGACCAGGAAAATCTCTAAGGGTTTTCTGGAATCCTTCTGAATCCATTTGCAGTAGACTATTCTAAAGGGCCTGACTTCCATGCAGGTCCTGATCTTTTCATCTGTAATTTGATAAGGAAGTGATCTGACCACAATAAACACAGATGTCAATGTCCTTTATCTTCAGCTAACATGTCATCTGCTCTGAAATAAAGACCAGCTCCATTGTGCCTTGCCATGTTTTCCAGAGATGCAGTTGCTTGCAATAAACCCTATGATCCCATGGAAGCTATGAATTCACAAGACCCTTCCTCAGAAGATGGAAAATGAAGTTACCCAATTATTAAAAGTTTTAGGAACTCCAAATTAGTGTGAAGAACTTCCATATTAACAGAAGTAGTAATGAAAAATATGAAATTTGATAATATACAAATAAGTAGGTCATGCAATTCTGTAACATTTTTCAAATGTAATATATTGAACTGCATATCTAAGAAACACACACACATATAATAATCTTTATTTGCATTTATGTGCATAAAATAGGTTTATGGTATAACATGACATTTCTATGTAAAGAAAATATATTATCACATAGACATAACCAAATGGAATTAGCAACTCTGCGAATGCAGTTAATACTTTTTTTTTCTAAAATTCTCCTGGCAGTTAGTAGTTCTAACAAGTATAGCATTTTAAGATTGACTTGTTGCATACTTCCTTAAAAGACCAAATACTTACGGAGATATTGTGATTTTAGTGTCAGTATCCTGTTCAATTTTTTTCAAATTCCGTCCCTCTTTACCAATGAGTCGTCCAACAAAATTATTATGTGCCAATATCTTCAAGGGAATGTCCTCTGTGCTGTAAAGATTCCAGACAGGTGTATAAATTAAAGTCACATAATTTATCAACCACAAATTAAGAAGCACAGTCATTTTTTCCATGATCAAGTCCATATAGTTTATTATATAATCAAGAAAATCTCAAACTATCCTGGAAAATTAAATTTCCTCAAGAATAAAAGTTGATGGTTCAAGACCATCATTTTCAAAGTGCTTTGAGTATATTTATCTTTATATGGTCTATATCAGGGGTCTGCAACCTTTAAGACATAAAGAGCCACTTGGACCCGTTTCCGAAGGGAAAAAAAAACCTGGAAGCCGC
>JAEANM010019003.1:0-12483 GCA_017656035.1 Myanophis thanlyinensis | reverse complement strand
GCATTGCTAGTGCCGTTGGTTACATTTGCTGCGGTCTCGAAGCGAGCATAGAATGTGTTGAGTTCATTTGCCAGAGAGACATTTGTGGCCATCTTGTTGGGTTTTGAGGGTTTTGAGGGTTTCATCATGAGTGATGAGGTGCCCCTATCCCCACCCCAAGTCAAATACAACCCTGATGAGTCCCTCAATGAAATCGAGTTTGACACCCCTGTCTTAGAAGATCAGAGAGATTACTTATGAATAGTATCTTTCTATTCAATTCAAATTACAAAAGGTACAACATTTCTCACCAATCCAGTTTGTGATGGCACCCAGGCCAGAAAACTATCTGTCTTTCTATTCTGTTTGAGAACACATTCTATATTATCTACCTCCATAGTTCTACAAGATCAGATTAGCTAGCTAGACCAACTAAGGACAGCCCTTTATCTTTTTAAATTTGGCAAATTTGGCATTCTTTAAAGTGACAAGTGGTGAACCAGAATATGATTGGTTCAGTTATTCCACACATACCTAATTTTTAAACACCCATCTCAGACACAAAGACCGTTGGTACTCAGCCTGATAGCTCTACAATTTTGAGAAAAAAGTTTTTGCCCAGGGTGTTAGACTTCATACTATTTTAAATCAGCCTTTGTTGGTCATGTTTTATCCTATCCTATCCACATGTAGTTTATAATATTTTAAAACTTCTGAATTTTTTCAAAAAGGAAGGAGGGAGGGAGGGTCAAAGTCACATTTGGTGCAAGTTTTGATTATAGATGAAAATATCTCTTATGACAGCTAGGAATATATATCTCCCTATCAACAGAAGACAGTCCACGTCTTTAATCTTCTTTATCATTTAATAGGATATTGCAATTGAATTCTGTGGATCAAAGACAAGATCTGCTTATGGAAAGTTAAACCTTTTAAACTGGAGAGGTGATAGCAAGTTAGCCAACAACTCAATGTAGAAATATAAACACACCAATTCCAGTAGATCATCTTTTCTGCTTTATTGAAATAATAATTCCTCTGCTTCTTGGTATGGAGAGATATAGATGTAGAAACTTTTACTGAAGCAAAAAGAAAAAAAAAGAAAAAAGCCCTTACATGCACATCTGTGCAACCGTTTAACCAGCCAAGCAGAGGAAGGAGATTATGAAAGAGGCTTACACACATGTTCTTTTCATGGGGGTGGCAGAAAGTTTCTGGATCATTTGTGATGTTATGTGAAAATGCTTGAATGGATAACTTTTACCAAGAGGAGATAAATACATTCACTAAAAACATTATGAAATTTTGAGCAGAATACAATAAAGGATGTGTGTTGCCAATTTGGATTTTGCATCTTCTTTATTAAAAAGGAATTACAAATGGGATTGTGTCTTCATTTCTCCTTCATGCTTGTTTCAGATTTCATATTTAGAATATTTGATTAATGGCCCATTGGTAGCCTTAGGATATCTGCCTCATAAAGCTGCAATTAATTAAGCACAGGATTTCAGACCTAAACTTTTGAGAGGTCATTTTTCTGAAAGTCATGACTCTAGCCCTCCTGTTAGAAAATATACTCCTAAACCGATGGAGAACATTTCTACAAACCAAACTGTTGTGAAATATTTTTATTTAAAAGCAGTAACCATATTATTATGTATGTATTATGTATTATGTATGTATAAACGCTTATGCTCTCTTTATATCAAATCTATACACACACACACACAAACTCCTCTACATTTAAAATTAATCTTTTTTATCTTTATGGCACACAATCCAGTTTTATTACTCATTCTTGTAGCCATTATCTCTTATTTCCTAGTCAGTACTCTCTGAAAAGAAATCAGGGAGGGAGGAAGGAAGTTACTTTTTAGAACAAGTCATTTATGGGTCAAGACTGACATATCCATATAAATATATCCATATAAATATCCAATCAGATATTTATTTTACTGAAAGGTAACTAAAAGAAGAGGAACACTTTTATTTGGCAATAAAATGGCTGTAGCAAATTTGTATTTAACAAATAGAGCATTATAATACTTAGATAATATTCAACAAATCTGTCAGAGAATTTACGAAAAAAAATCATCTTTCTTCCATGTGTATATCCCTGTTTTGAGCCTCTGCTTATTTGCTTTGTGACTCGTGTCAGGGAGCAGAGAACAGCCTATCTTACTATTTTTATCCTGGTAGGAAAACTACCTTAATGTCTACCAAAAGAAACGCTTTGTGTTTCCCGCTTTCCAAGGTTAAGTACTACATTGTGGTTTATGCAAAACAGGGAGAGAAAACACACCCCTAATACAAATATAAATGTTTATTCCCCTATTTCCCCAACATAATATGAAATGTAATACTCTTATTAGTTTGGGTAGGATATAGGATACACACAAAAAATGTGCTCCACTAATTATTGTGGGCAGAGAAACATTACAGAGAAAAAGTAAAATTAAATTCCAGTACACCTCCACATCATAACGATAGCAAAGAAAATTTTGAAGGTTTCAGTGATACCAACAAAGCAAATCTCTATGACATTTGTATAGGGTGAGCAAAAGGTATGTTTTCAATATTTTGTTACACTTTCAAAATACTATATTTTTCCCCATTGGAGGCGGTGGGGGGGGGGTGGAGATCAAGATTTAAGATTCACCTTCTATTCATAGCAGGAAAAGTTTCAGTTAAATATTTTTTTAAAAGTAAAAAAAAATTACAAGTTTCCATTAGAAGAACCTCTTTAGATTTGCTCTAGAGAATAACACATGGGCTACTCTGGTTATTTAGACAGGATACTCCATACAATTACCGTAGTTGCTGCATGTTTTACCTCACTTTAAAGATGCTTACAAACAAAAACTTCTTAGCATTAATCAAAAGCTATTATGCAGCAACTATTTTGTGTTCTCCTTAGTAATGAAAGAGAAATGAAAAATGCAGCAGAAGCAGCTGAAGTGGGAAAATATAGAAAGCTTACCAATGGAATACAGATTTGACCAGCTCACACAAACCGTAAGATTCCAACAACTACACAGGGATTGCACAACAGAAGACTTATGGGGAGGCACATCTGGCCAACAGTAGTCAGATTTCTAAATGAACAAATATGTAAGACCACAGATGCCATAAAGAAAAAATTACTAACAGGATCAAATAATCCTCATAATCCTCACTCAGAACTGCCAACAATTTGCTTCACCAGAGAAAAACAATGCCTCCTCAGAATTAGAAATTTGTATGGCTAGTCTTCTAATTCAGCCAAGGAAGTACCAATTTAATCTTCACTACTGGACAACTTCCAGACAGGTTGCAACTACATCATCCAGAATTCCCAATCAATATAACATCATTGGAGTCCCAATATATCTTCAGGATTGACCATAGTTTATTAACTATGGATATTGCTTTGCTTGTTCACGCCAAAGCCACTAAACTGCCTTATAAGTTTGTGTGATGTGTGAATCTAGTATCAGAAACAAACTTAGAGAAGACAAGGAATTCATTACTGTACCATCCCTATGGCTGCAAATCTTCCCACATGGCATGGTGAAGGTCTGGTCTTCAGGCATACCCTTCAGGTCTAGTATCATAATCAGGAGCATCCACAATTAAATGATTTAAAAACAAAACAACCTCAAGGTCATAGTTGAAGTCCATCCCTTTTTGTGTGCTGCATGTCAGAATTAAAAGGGGTGGGTCTTCAATTGTACAGATTGGAACTGCACAATTAAAGCCCCACCCTTTTTAATTCTGACCTGTAGCACGCAAAAAGGGATGGGGTTGAACTATGCAATTGTAATCATGATTTTCTCTTTGATTTTTTTTTCACCTCTCTCCCTGATGTCCCAGAGGTGTAATTTTTCCAGGTTTCTGCAGAAAGCCAAGGAGAAAAAATGGCAGTTGATTTTAGGAATAACATAACTTTATTAAAATTGTTACAAAGAAAGATAAAAACAGAAACTAATACATAGAATTAAAAAAGGAAAAAGAGGGAACAAAGTCAAAAATGCACAGAAGAAAAAAAAAGAAAGTATAAGGAAGTAGCTTCCGATTTTCTTTATAGCTACCATATTTTAAATGTAAATTTATTCTTACTCTATGATTGCATCGTAATTTTTATTTCTTCTATAATCATTTTTATATCATCAAAACCATAAATCATATTTCATCTTTTTCTGTTTCATCCCAAATATTTATAAAGGTTTCGAGTTAACTTTAAAATTAGTTAATGTCTTTTTCTCTTATCAAAGACACCAATTTGGCTATTTCTGCAAGTTCCATTCATCTTCGGGGGCCCATTCCTCCATTTTGGGTAATGCAATCTCCCGGCAATTTACCTAATTTTAGGAAACTCTTAAGGCAGATATGGGGGGGGGGGGGAAATCCTGCACTTAATCTGATATGCACAGATTGTACTTAATTTATTTTAAAGGTCCTTTTAGTCTGCTTGTCAATGAGCCTAATTTCAGACTAAATAGGAGAAAGCTGCCTTTTCTCTAAGGAGAAACTGTTTATTTACAAACCTCACAGTATGTTAATGTTGACTTTCTTTAAAGCAAGTCTTCCTTCATTTCATGGTTCTCAAGGTGACAAATTCCTTTAGACACTCTGCTCTTAATCTTACTTTCCTCTTGAAGATCTATTCTGACAAAGAGAATGGTTCTCAGAAGAGAGCTACAGGGGGAAAAATGCTTTAAAAACTCATAATTGCAGTCTCAAATACCAGCCTGTCACTATTAGCCTTCCTATCCTAAAACGATGTATGTAAAGAGCATTTTTACTCTTTCACTCTTGCTTGTCAGGCAGTTTCCAATCTGATAGCATAGCTTCAGGTAAATGAAATAATCAGGTAAATTCACTATCAGTAAATATTTTCAGGAATACCAGCCACTGGGACTTTGGAAAAAATCTATCTAATTTTTTTGTTTCAAAAAACAAAACCAAACAAAGGCACACACTCCTTTTCTATCAGCCATACAGCTGAACCAATAATAGACACTGAGTGATTTAACAATGCAAAATAAAGACACCAGCAAGACATCTGGATCAATGTAAAAGTGCACAAATTATATATTTGAGCCACCAGTCATGTTTCAAAAGGGAATGTAAATAGAAAGGAATCTTTTACCTTAGAACAGTTTTATCTTAGAGCAGTGTTTCTCAACTTTGGCAGCTTTAAGGTGTTTGGGCTTCAATTCCCAGAATTCCTCAACCACCATGCTGGCTAAGGAATTGTGGGAATTGAATTCCACACATCTTAAAGTTTTGAGAAACCCAGCCTTAAGAGTTTGGCCACTGAGGAGCCTGTGGATGTCATGTCAATCATAATGCATCTACATGAACCCCACGAATCTCGAAATCCTGCCAGCTAATGAAATTTTGCCAGAAGATGCCATTGTTGCACAAAATCTAATGAAGGTTTGGCCATACATATGCATTAATATTTGATATCTATACAATGTGTATTTAATTACTTGCAAACACTAATTCAACATACTGGCTGGGGGGACTCTGGGAGCTGGCCTTATAAAGGCTGAGATACACTGCATAAAGTTTTAGCATCTTATGCAGACATTTAAAAAAAAAGATAGAAAAGATACCAGGAAAGACAAACAAGCACAAAATCCTTTACAACCATTATATGTAGCCATGCTTAACTCCCTCTTCCCCATCCCAACTCATGATCAATATTGGACTTCTCCTGAAGCAGATCAGAGTTATAGTGAGGGGCACCCACAGGAACTCATGCTTTCATCACAATGACAATAGCACAGCCCCTAGTGCACTGCAAGCTCTCTCCCTTTTGCATATGCACACAACATCACACCATATATACAAAAGGGAAGAACTTGCTAGCACCTGTTTTTAGTGAACCTTTATGTTCCCAGGCCAAGAATGGAGACCAAAGTATCACCTCTCCCATCAGCTCCTCGGTGCCCTGCTCAGTGCCCTTTTTTGCTCATCACAAAAAGTGCAATAAATGACACAAAAGTAAACATTCTGGTGTAAACAATATCTGCATAGATTCCATGTACAATCACACTCACACAGCTTAGAGCTACATGGGCATACAGTTCCAACAGATAGAATATGTCTATCTATCTAAGACTGCAAGTGAGTAGACCTTGGTGATCTAATCAGAATCAGGGATTTGCTTCCACAGCAAGAGAATCATTGCCAAAATCAGTCCGTTTTAATTCTGACGTCAGTTATATTCCTGTGGTGCAGCTTCTTGGAAAATTACCTTAAGAAGCAGACAAGGCATAGTTAGTTCTTTAGACCTCTGCATTTCTAAACATGACTCTGCATTTTCCTCTCTTGAAAGGTACCCCCTGTCTGATGAATAAAAAGGCAGAGACAAATTGAGTCTACACTAATTAAAGGCATAGGCAGAGGAACAAAAAGCTTAATATTATGTTAGTGGAAGTGGAGAATACTATGACTTCAAAACTTTGTATTTAATGGGCTTATCTACCTGAAGTCATAGTGCTTTTGCAGGAGGAAATTTTGCCAGAAGTTCATCCAAAATTACTATCCTGGAAGCCTTCTTCTCTTCACAAAGATTATTCCTTAAGCGTCTGAAGAACTTTATTTACTTCATAATAGCTTGCTTTCTTTTCTCCTCATTCTTTGTTATACCTTGTCTGTCAAAGAAACCTGGGGGCATAGGGTGAATTTTGTGCAATTTTGTTTTCACTTATAGCAGCCCTTTGCTATGGATTGAAGAGAGTTAGTAATTCATGGAAAGTAAGCAACCGCTTTTATTTCTTGCTCAATTTGGGGGAGGGGAGATTTGAGAGGGAATTATGGATAAGAATGAAATCTGAAGTCTATCCTTAAAAACTCTCCTGAACAACCTTTAACACCAAAATCTATTGATATTTAATGGCAAAACACTTGGTATAATTTTGGTTCTTGCAGTTGATTATTTATTATTAAAAGTAGGAAGTGACATCTCCTAGCCTCATGCTTTCATTTCTGGTCTTATTTTAAAAACAAATCAATTAAAAATCAGCCATTTTGTCAGCAAACATTGTCAATCTATCTTGGGTTTGCTTGAGGACCAAAAATGGTGTATGGCGGGTGGAGGGAACTGCACACAGCCTGTGAGCCACAAAGCAGCTGTGTACCTTTGCACAAAGCTATGAACCACAGTTTACAAACCACAATGATGGGTTCGTACAACACTGTCAAACAAGCTTAATTGTGTGTGAATAATTAGACTTTTAATAGGTAGAGCAGTCTTCTTCAGTGCTCTACTACAACTGCTATAAAGATCCTTTCTTTATATGTTAAACTGAAGCACCAAATTCTGAACCTTGTATTTCTTAATGTCCTTCATATATCAATGAGAGATATTTTATACAAGGGTTTGCAGTGGAAAACATAAATCAGTTTCAGATTCATCCTCACTTACTGTATTATCTTCCAGAGTTTAACAACCCATTCTTTAATCCTCAGTCTAACTCTTGATTCTTCGGCCTCATTGTTGACTTTGTGCAAGAATTTGCGAATTTGCATTGCAGTCAAATATCTCTAGCAAACTTCCAGAGATTAAAGAGAGATTAAATTCACTAAACAGCAGAGATTTCATTCTCTGAAATAATATCTACTACGAGGAAGCATATATACTAGGGCTGTTGTACCCTCTGAAAGACGTGGCATGGCTGCTCCAAAGGACCCTCCCCAGGTCCTCTCCACATGTACATTGGCTGGCATTCCCAAGCTTTCAACAAAAATATGGTATGTGCAAGACACATGCAGATGACCACAGAGCATCTTTAAAACAGCTGGGCTAAGCCTGTAGGACTGTGTCAATGCTTCAAAGAAAAAATGCTTTACATGGCCCTAACATTTTCCCCAATTTTCCCCAAACTCTGTACAATATAATTTCTACAACATATGCCTTTTTACAGAGATGCATAACAAAACGATTTACCACCAAAACAATGAAATCCAAACTCACCACCACCAAAATATATGAACTAACCTGACCAGGAGGGAGAAATTCACTCTCAAGTAATCCCATCTTATTTTTGTCAAATAATGTGGTGGCAGAAGTTGGTGTCAATGCCCCATTTTTGTGTTCTTGCTAAGATTCATGTTTCAGACATGGAAAACTGTCACAGATTACAATAGTCAGGGGTAGTTGAGGACCTTGTGTCTATTAATTGTGAGACCATTTGGTAAATTAGCTTACAATTTAGTCACAAAATATTATGGGATATAAGGTCTGCCCTAGATCAGCAATTCCTGAGTACTACGGATACCTTTTACATTGTTAAAGATTGCTGAGCATCTGAAACATGTTTGGTTTATGTGCGTTATATGTATCAATATTTACTGTATTAGAAATTAAAACAGGAAATTTAAAAGTATTTATTTATTTGACTGAAAAGGTGTCAGAGACTGAGAACTACTACGTAGTAGATTATTAAGTAAATCCAGATAGGAATAGAGAGGATATTCTTACTTTTAGTGGCAAACAGACCCCATGATTAATGTCATGAAACCAAGGAAACTTAAGAACTACCATTCAGTTGCATAGGGATCTGGTTACACAAATGATTAGGCGGTTCTCCAGATTAAACAGAAGAGAAAAATTGTTTCTTAACGTTACACAAAAGAACAGCTTTGTTCATGAAGTAAATATCATTTCATCTTTTTTGGGTTGAAACGCTGTACAAGTGCTTCTTAACAATAATGGACTAACTTGCACCTGCTTTTAACAAATCTGAGTTTGCCAATATCCCTTTTCTTTTCCTCTCGTCAGCAGAATACCAAGTCTGCTGAATGAATCCCTTTATCTATTTCTACCCAGATATCTATTTATTTTATTTAAAATACTTTACCCATTTTTAAACTAGAACTCTGAATTTTGTTTATTTAATACATTGATATAATTAAACATGACTTTGGGCAGCATGCAGTTAAAACAATATAACAAGTACCAAAACACTTTAAAAACAATGGTTATATACAAACAACCAAGCCATAAATTAGCCAATAATATTTTAATCTAATGACTGTGTGAAGCAACCCATATAGCTAGTCAATAATTCAGTTGAAGACAACCATAAAATTGGTCTGAGGAAACTATGAGTCCAGAGGTATATAAGTCATGTAAACACAGTCAGTAAGATACCTTCTTCCACTGGCAAGTTAACTTAGGGGAGAAGAAATAAAATGGCAGCAGCTGAATGGGAGCAATACAGCCCAATAAGGATGTCTATAAGACCTTGGCAGGGGCATCTTGTTGGATTGTGCTTAGCAAGCCTTCTCTTGCGTGCTATAAACAGTATACTCTGGAGTATGAACTCCAGTAGAGCATAGGGATTTTCTCAGCATGATCCCTGTGAAGTAACTTGTTTAGGGAACTGAAAGTGTTTCTTCAGTTTTTGACTCAACTTGCAAAAGTTTATTTCATAAGAAAAGAGGGATGTTATTCCTGATACGAATAGAAATGTAAAAGCTAAATTGTCAGTTCTCTAATGTTAATAAAATATATATGTATACCTAAAGTCTTTATTTACACAGTAAAGGTTAAACTCTAACAATTATCACTCTTTTTTTACATCCTATCTTTAGAGACGCGGTTCTGCAAAATCCCAATTCCAATTCTATGCTCTGCGGTGTATTAGGCAATCTCATTATTTCATCAGCCACTGTCCATGGATTCCAAATATATTTTTGCAACCTCTACACAGTTTCACTTCTTCATTCCACACTCCTGTAGAGTCCACACTGCATGTATTATGATGTGTGCGTGCCTGGTGTATACGTACTTATGTATTGCAAAGACTCCTCTGGGACCCCCTGCAATGTGCTTAAGCTCTCGCCTTAAATAAAAGGTATGCCACAGAGAAAAGCAAATACCTCCAACTGCAGACCATCTTTGCCACCCCAGATTTGCTTGAGATCCCAAAAAGTCGGCATCATTCTTTAGGGAATTAATATGAATGGATGAATGGATGCTCAAGCTTTTCCTGCCATGAGCCTGAGCATATCAAATTCAAAGAAAAGAGGCAACAGTTATGTCATTTGTGTGAAGAAATTAAAAGTTTCAGGAATAAGAGGGAATAGAAAAAGGACTGAGGAGCCAGCAGGAAGCTGGGCAGAGAAACATCTTAGGGGCTAGGAAAATGCAGGGATATGTTTGCATGAGGAGCATTTTGGATGCACATTTTGAGTGATGGTGAAACGGTAAATAAAATATAAGTTAAGGTTGTTCTATACAGAATTGAAATGTAATTTTGGAAGGGTGAGTGTGTATGTGAGAGACAGCATGTGGTTTTTTGCAATATGAAGGATTCAATAGAGAGGTTGTGTTTTTCAGATGAGAACCTGTCTTGTAGGCAGGTTCTAGGGAATGTTATTTATCTTTCAACCTTAACAGTAAGCTTTTCTTTGAACTAGATGTTATGAGACTGGCTGTGTCCTCCATGGTAACCATTTGGTAAACATTTATTCTCTTATGACAGTCATTTTGTGGTTGCAGCCTTGACCTTTCGACATGTTCAAATGTGTTCCACAACCCCAAAATGTTCTAAAGAAATTAGGAAAAGCTATCCTCTGCTCTAGATCGAATACTCTCTGCCCCTTGTCAATGTCTTGAATTCAATACAACTGACAAAAAAGACCTATGTAGTGGTGTAGAGAAATAAGATACTAATCTCTAGGGTTAAGCGTACTTGAAAATGATTTAGAATTATTCTGGATTTCATGGGAGCACGCAGCCTCTTTCTTATTCACTATAGCAGACTGATAGTTTTCAGATTTTTGCATATCAAAAGAAATGCTACAAATTAAAAAAATTACAGTTGATGAAACTTCTAAATCAGCAGCATATTTTCATAAGTTTGGTAAAAGTTAGCTTCCTAAAGCCCAATCAGCTAGCCCAGAGCCATGCCAAAACACTTCATACTATGAGCCCTAATTATCTCAGTCAACATCAATATTGTTTGATCCTGTTCAGTGCACTTTCATCTCCGGTAATTACTCTATCTATCTATCTATCTATCTATCTATCTCCTGCCTTTAATATTTTTACAAATAATTCAAGGCATTGAACATATCCAGAAGACCTTCCTCCTCCTATTTTCCCCACAACAACAATCCTGTGAGATGGGTTGGGCCCAGACAAGTGTGATTGGTCCAAGGTAACTCAGCTGGGTTTCATGGCTACCGTAGGGCAGGACTTGAACTCATGGTCTCTAGCTTTCCAATTTGGTACCTTAACCACTAAATCAAGCTGGCTTTCTTTTAGTGCCACTTTCCCATCTTGGCTCTAGGGATTCAATTTATTTTTTTATCTCCAGAACCCACTAACTGAAATGGCAGATGTAACTGAGAGAAATCGTGTGAGGTTTTATGTGCATTTTTCATTAACATATGCATTTTTGTGCATACCCTCTTTTAAAACACATTTATATATGAATTGGGTTTTCCTTTTTCTTTTTGTTAATGAATGCCATCACAGAATTCTGAAAAGAATGAACTTCAGAGCCCAAGTATATTCTAAGTAGCACGTACGATTAGGAACAACAAATATAGCTAATCCTTATAAATCCTGGCCCACACAATGTTCTATTCCATTCCCTGTTATTATTAGAAATTATTATTAGAAATTTAGATTTAATGGAATGATTCTTGTGCAACTGAGACAAAGAACAAAAAGACAAAATTAAATCTGGCATTAGAGTAATAGTATTAATCAACAATGGGCAAATCAAAAGTTATCCTAAGATTTTTAGATTCATTCCTGCTACCTTCTTTTTCCTACAACATTTGCAATATAGAAACATATTTTTTCAAGTTTCTTCTTAGTATTCCCTGTTATTTTAAATTGATTTTTCAAGGACTAGAAACATTTGCCATTTGATAGTTGAGGGGAAAAAATACTTGTAAAGGATTAAGTGTACTGCTTCACACAGCTCAAAGATAATAGGTTAAATACAGAGCAAGATTATCCACTGATCCAAATTAATTGTTAACAGCTTTATTTATAGGTGTTTTTTTCTGATTTTCACTTATTTTCTGATAGCTAAACTCTAAGATTTAATTTTAACACAATAGTTACACTGTGCATTTACTATTCAATGTTATCCATATCTTTAGGATGTTTTGAATTGATAGGAAAGTACCAAGTAAATGCCATACAAGAGATTGGTAAGGTAACATGGAAATGGAGCCAATATCAACCTCTATAGTCTATACTATATATGTGTGTGTGCACGCAGGAAAGAAATATCCTTGGTACCTTGCATACAGTATATGTTTACCTAAAACTGGACTCTTTGGAGGGAAGTATGCAGAAGTAAATTCTCAGTTCAACAGACTAATGCAGAATGTCCATTAAGTCCAAATGAAATTCTATACATAGGTATAATTATGAATGGGATTTTATGCATGCACATTTTATCTACATGCATAAGCATATACAATATAGATATATTTTGTCCACTGCATCAGAAATCTGCTAAATTTATTTATTTATTTATT